>JAIQCU010001109.1:0-26971 GCA_022114935.1 Leptestheria dahalacensis | reverse complement strand
TCCGCTGACGCACGCATCGCGGTGCAGTTCGCAGTAATTGTCGTACGACTTGCTGTTGGATCCGCAGACGGGGACGAAGTTATCGCCGCACGATTTGACGCACTCGCACGAGGCTTGACCGTTCTTTACGCGGCATTCGCGGCCCGCGCGACAAATCATATCGCTGCATAACCCTTCTAAGTAACAATCAAATTGTATCTCATCAACTTAAGTTAATTCTATCAATTAATTATAACATTTATATCTAGATAATATAACAAATAACTTTCATTAAATTTAACCTCATTATTTGAACAATTGAAAAGGTTACCTTCATTCGAGTAATCTTCTGAGAAGCTGTCCTATATCAAAGAATATAACAATTTAATTAACCGGAAATGTTAATGTGATTTGAATATTTTTGAAAGATTCGAGACACCCCTGTGCCGAACTGGGCACGCATTCAAGAATGTAATCAGACGAACGTTAAAAAGGAAAAAACAAGAAAGTTAAAGAAAAGAAAGCCGTGACTTCTAGCTATGGGCACGAACCAAGGTCCGTGTGTCTCACCCATTTTGAAACCCCCGACCGAAACCCATAAAAAGAATACGTTACTCGAGCTATTCAACTATCTATCAGTAGCTGGAATTTGATCAATTAAAATCGAATAACTCACCGGTCTAGCCAAGATAACTGGAGTTGTTACAAACACGGCTAGTGAAAATACCCAGAGATTCTTCATGATGTCTAAAAGGTGTCCAGCTACCGTTCAACACAACCCGTCAGGCCACTAGATGATGAAATTCGCTTAAAACTTGTTGATTACTCTTGAAATAAGCTGATTTATCCGAGAGGCTTGTTACATGCGCGCGTTTACCAGACGCGGACGGGAAAGTTGAGGTGAGTAAGCGACCCGGAGAGATTATTCTGCTGATGGCCAACGCAACCTCTGGTAGAAGGTGCGCATCCAAAGAAGGCTGCACACATAACAATGAAACGCGGTCACACGAGAAGTGTCCCTGAATAACTATGAGGCAATGGCCGCAATCCGTGATGAAAGTTCGGACATGACGAGGGATACATTTACCTGCCGTTCTCTCTCTCTCTCTTCCTTTTCAAAGCAACCACTCCTTGCTGGCTATGGTTTTCAAGTCTGGTGCACATCCCACCAGAAATGAGTTTGCACCGCTACCGCTAGATGGCGAACGGTGATTGACCGCCATCTTGTTACCTTCAATCCAGGGAGCCTCGATTGATTCAAGCTATAGAGGGTTTGGCCTATTTCGTATGAAAGTTACAGTTATTTTCAACTGTAGAATTTTACCCTGCAATGCGAGCATTTCCATTTAATGTACCAAAACTGTAACCCTAGTAAAGATCGCTAGAGGGCTACGCGTTTCTGTAGTAAACCTATGCATTAACTGTGTAAAACTATGCATTAACATTAATTGACTGTGTGTGCTTACACACGCTCCTAAGCAACCCAGTTATTCAAATAGTTTACTTTACTATTCATTTTATCCTTTCACTGATGTGAGCTTTCACAGGCCATGGTAACGCTCTACGGAGAAAACGTCAACACATTGAAAAAGACAAAGTTTACTTGATTTGAAGGAATACACGAGTTGTTACATATCAGACACGCTCCATTTATAAGCTTCTTCTTCAAGGGCTTTAGAAGAGTTTTTGCGCTCGAACAGTTTCTTTTCAAAACCGTTAGAACGATCCACGCCGTCCCAGCGAAAGCCGGGCGTGATTCCGAACCTGTTGGGAGGAGGCGGCGGGCCTTTGTAAGTTGGCCGGCTGGACTCGCTCTGCGTTTTGGCTTTCTTTTTAGCCATGTACTTGGCCATGGGATCCCCTTCTCGGTCCTGTTCCCTGAGCATCGCCTCGAGATCATCGTCACCCGCATAACGGGCTAAAGGCTTCGACATCTCGTAAACATCGTCCTGTATTTTCTTGCTCCGTTCCTCTTGCTGCTTGACTCTGTTAAGAAACATCCATGGTTAGTTGCAGTCTTCTTATGTTCATAAATATTTCATTACCCTTTATTCCACTGACTGTAGATTTTCTCCAGCTCCTTCCGTTTCTCCTCCTTCTCACGTTCTTTCTCCAGCTTCTGCTCTAGCTCACGTCGTTTGCCCGCCCGCAAATTGGTTGCCGCTCCCACTCCGGTTACGTCCTTGGAGAGGTTCTTGAACGCTTCATTCTCCCGTCGCCTCAGTTCCTCTGTTTCTTCCCGCAAAAGTTTACCCGACTGAAGACCAGCCTTTTTACCGTCTAAGGTTTTCGTCATTCGTGAATCGCTTCCACTGTTCAACGACTCACGATTATCTTGTGATCTGCTCGGGCTCTCGGCGCCCCGAGACTTTCTGACAGGGCTTTGATCAGAGTCGGAATCCCTTTTTCTCTGTACTGGACTCTTGTTTAAGTCAGATTGCCTTCTGGCGCTCTTGTTATCAGCACCTGACATGCGCTGTTTACGAACAGGGCTCTGATCAGAGTCTGAACCTTTCCTGCTTTTTCTTACAGGACTCTGATCCGAGTCGGAATCCATTCGTTTCCTGACGGGACTCTGGTCAGAATCGGAATCCATGCGTCTTCTTACAGGGCTAAGATCAGAACCTGAATCGTGTCTTCTTCTCTTCGGGCTGGCAAGGCTCTTGTCAGCTTTGCGAGATCGAGGAGGACTCAAGTCAGAACCCGGTGACGGTCGACGCCTCGGGGGGCTGACGTCAGAATCTGAATCATGACGTTTGCGAGCTGTTCTGCCGCTTGAAGCCCGTGGTGGGGACAAATTAGATCCGGAATCATGCCGTGGCCGCTGTGTTTTCCTCCCTGGTTCTGACTGCCTGTCTTTTGACGCAACAGCTGAACTGTCCTCAGTAGCAACCCGTTTCCATTTGGGATTGCTGGCATAGTCCTCCTGTACTCGAAGTTCTAACGGCCTCTCGTCAACAACGGCAAACACCTGTGGGGCCTCTTCCTTCATGCCTAGAAGATCGTCTTCCCCGTCCGAGCCTGCTTTGATTCTATCCAGGTCGACATCCTCGTCGACAATGCGCAAGCCTCTGCGGATACAACACAAAACAAAAATTAACACCAAAACAATAACACGTAACAAGATTATGAAACCAGATGAAACTTATGCGGATGTACCCTTTCGCTTTTGATTTCAAAACAGGCCGCAACTTTTTCTTTTTAAATTTCTTTTCATCGTCATTTTTCCCCGAAGACATGTATTTCTTTAAGTACTCTGCCTTGCTAACTGGGGCAGACATTTCCTTTGTATTAACGCCGTTTCCAATGTACGATAATTTGAATAAGGTACGCGTAACACTGTCACGACATTCATTGGTTTCGTCCACGTTTCGTCTGCTTTTCAATAACTTTCATTATATGTGTTATAGATGGCGCTAGAGTATAACACAGTTCGTCTAACGTCTAAATCGTTCAAGATAGAAACATCGTTTTAAAATCAAGTAGTAGTTCAAAGGTAGCGCCTTCTGAAAATATTAATTTTGTTACATTTTGAAGATTCTATCTCTCTCAAAAAGCCGAGCAAAAAGCGCTATGAAATAAAGGAATATTTGAACATTTTGATCGTTTTTTCTTTATTATCTCAGCTGTTTATGAACCGTTTCTAAAAGTTCTTTTTTCACACTCCTTCTCATAGTAAAGGAAATGGAATAGTTTTGCATTAAATTAAATTTCTTCATAAATAAGGGAGCTAGAGACCAAGAACTGTTTTTCCGTTCATATGAAGTGACGGTTTTTGGCGAAAAATTCAGCGATAAAAAGTAGAAATCTGAATTCTTCGCGTTAATTCACGTCTTTTGACTCCAAGCACGATTAACACTGAGGTCTCGTATTGATTTGATATCGAACGCATTGCGATCATTGGTTGACTTACATTATATACTTTTATCTTTTATACTGCGGCCATACATAACCTGAGAATGAATCGTGTTTGGGGTCAATAGATGTGAATTAACGCCGATAGTTCAAATTTCTACTTTATATTGCTGATTTCGGCAATTTAAAAAAAAGCACCGAAACCGTCAATTCATGAGAGGACCATTACTTATGAAGATATTTTACGGAATATAAGATATTTCATTCTCCTTACTATGAGAAGCATTGCGAAAGAAGAAAATCTAGAAACGGTTCGTAAACAGCTGAGATAATAAAGAAAAACTAACAAAACAAAACGTTTCGGATTTTTTTCTTAGTTCCAAAGCGCTTTTTGAGAGGGACAGAAACTCGAAAATGTGAGATACTGTATATTTCAAGTAGACGCTACCTTTGAACCTGCTTTCAAACGATGTTTCTACCTCAAACGGTTTAGCGTTAGACGAGTTTGAAGAGAGTACACTTTTTTGTCCGTCGCCAGTTGAATATTCATTTCTAATTGCCTTGAAAATGTGATTGTGTATGTACCCATTTTTTACTGGAAAAATTAACATATTCAACTATGTTTAAATGCAACATACATATGTGGCAAAGTTATTCATTGATGAAACCCAAGGAAATTGAAATAAAATCGAAATATTAAATGACATTTTAAAGAAGCATTTCATTTCAAAAACACAGCTAAGCAAACATCTGGTTCCAATAATTTTGTATTAGAATTTGCCTGTCATACAAATGCACGTGATTAACGTTTGCTGCGTAAGGGTTTACCAAGAAGGGACTTGAGCTCTTGCCGCTTGAGCCTCAGTTCCTTCTTCAAAGCGTCCTTCTCCACAACAGTTTCGTCGTCGTCGTCCAACTTGTCATCCTCATCTTCAATCAGGATATCTGCTTCATCGGCCATCTTCTTCATCCAGTTCTCGTCGACTCGCGTTTTCTTCATGCGGTGTTCCAGCGTCTCAATCCGCTTGGCCAGACTAACCCGTTCCTTCACTGGCTTCATCAGCTGGACATCGATGGGATACTCAAGAATATCAAACTTGTCTTTGTTCAAGGTCTTGCACAACTGCTGATACACTGGCTCTTCACTAGGGTCGATGAACACGACCGAGACTCCCGACCTGGACGCGCGGGCTGTCCGGCCGCTGCGGTGAACATAGTTTTCAGAAGTGCGGGGCACCTAAACACGTCACACATTACTGTTTCCGACCGTACTAATCTGGATTATTTAAATTTTAAACAAATTTTCTTACATAGTAGTGTTGAATATAGTTTAATTTTACCTGGAAATGAACAACGTGTTGGACGTTGGGAATATCGAGCCCACGGGCAGCAACATCTGTAGCAATCAGCAACGAGTTCTCTTCCGCTGTGAACCTCTCCAGATGTTTAAGCCGCTGCTTTTGATGCATCTGCGCGTGCAGCGGTAGAGGCTTGGCCTGCAGCAGGTTGAATACCGAGGTTATCCTCCGCACGTTGTTGATGGAATTGCAGAAGACGAGCGTCCTCCCCGGGTTGTTTTTCAAGAAGTAAAAGAGATAAATGTCTTTGTCCTCCACAGTGGAGCAGATGATCCTAGGTAATCAAATAGAGTTTTAAGAGAATAACCGATCGGGGTTGCTACAAAGCTTTTTCATACTTGTATTCTGTCAGGGTTGACGGTTTCAAATTCTGCGCCTTCTCCGTCAGGTCGACCACCTTGGGTTTGGGTCTGATTTGAATCATGCTGAGCAGATTCTCCAGTTTGGCAGCAAGCTGATTCTTCTTGAGCTTGTGCTTCTTCTTGGCCAACCGTTCAGGCGCATCGTGCGCTAGAGTCAGAGTGGCGGAGAAGATGAAGTTCTGTCGCCATCTGATACGGTTCGGATCTTTGTTGACAGCCTCGAGAATGAGACGAAGCTCTGCGAAATGACCTTGCTCTAAGAGGCGATCAGTTTCATCCAGGGCCAAGTACCTGCAGGATTGAATTCGTTGTACTGTTTATAGAGACCGTCATCGAAGTTGAACTATGGTTCTAGCTAGATTAATATCGAACTGTTATGCAAATTACCGTATGGATGACAAGTTGGCCAGATGTGGATGACCGTTCTGGACCAACTCCCACAGTCTTCCGGGTGTCGCAATGACTATGTCGGGTCCCTTGTTTAGCAAGCGTTCCTGCTTGGGTGCAGCCATGCCACCAATGACTAACGCTATGGTAGTTTTCGTGTACTTGGCTATGGCCTTGAGATGCTTCTCTATCTGCACTGCCAATTCTCGTGTCGGAGTGATGACGAGCGCTCGCAGTTTCTTCCCCGCCAGTGATTTCGGCCTCCGCGGGACTGCGACCTCCGCAACGGGAATCTCGACATCTTCGATGACTCGAACACAGCCCGTTCCACTACTTGATTCTACGTCGTCCTCTTCCTGTTCATCAGCTTCTTCCTCTTCTTCGGCAGCATCTTCAACGTCTTCGGCCTCTTCTGCTCCTTCGTTTTCCTCAGCTTCTTCTCCAACTTCACTTCCCTCGTCTTCTTCCTCCTGCTTCTTCTTCTCCCACTCCTTGTCCTTCATGATGCCGTGGATAATGGGAATGCCAAACGCCAGCGTTTTACCCGACCCAGTTTCAGCTGCACCTATGACGTCCTTGCGTCCTTTCATCGCAGCTGGAAGAGTCGCCAGCTAGAATAAATGTACACCTGATACTGAAACGAGTACCAAAAGTCTATTAGTTATGTAAAATTACCTGAATTGGCGTAGGACTCTTAAAACCAAGCTCCCAGATTGCCCGCAGCACAGGTTTCGGCGTAAACATCGCCTCCCATAAGGAAACATCATCGGGAATGGTGAATTCCTCATCTTCGTTAGTTGCAGAGCCGTTGGTCGTTTCCACAGCGACAATCCCCTGTGTTTCTTTCTCAGAATTAACGTCACTTTCCAAAATTAGAGCTTCTTCTTGCTTGGGAACCTCCACTTGAGTCTTTTTCTTCGTTTTGGGTTTGGGTTCCTCCTTAGCGGATATACCCTCAGCAGGCTTGACAATATCTTCGGTTACCCATTTACCCTTTGTCCGGGTTTGCTCGGGTCGACTCTGTGGTTTCACGCTAGGCTCTTTTGCTGGTTTTGTTTGTTTTAGCTTCTTAGCTGGTGGTTGTTTATCGTTGCTGGAGCCCACATCATCTTGCTTACGTTTCTTCTGCGTTATAACAACTTCGCCGGTTCTAAAATTCTTTTTGGCTAAGCTGTAGTCAGTTAATTCTTCGATACCCAAAAACTCTTTAGAAAAGCCTTTGCCCAGCAACTCTGCATCCAGAGGTACCGGTTTCCAATTAAGTCGTCTCGGCATTGTTCTTAAACAATCTTCGAAAACTACTTATCTTACTTTGATGTTTCGGTTGAAACAAGTAGCGAACTGTCTGGAACACGGTGTAGTTTCGTACCCACGTGTGATGTCCAATGTATCTACAGTTGCCACAGCAACGTAGCAGACGAAAAGGCATAGCTCGCCACTTTATCGTTCGCCCTATTTCACTATAATAATTGACATTGTAATTATTCTATAAAACATTAGGGTATTATACAATATAAGCAAGCAATTATAAAAAGGACAAATTCATTTTAATTTCTGATTTTTTAAACCTGGAGTGTTATTGTTAAAAAGGGCGAGTTTAAACCAAGTTCGAGGGCGACTTTTTACGGACGTGGATGTCGTCACTCGTCAGCCCGGTTTCTCAGCGCAGTGCCAGTGTAACTAACTGACACATCTGTCTTGGAGTGGTAGTAGCACGATATCGTGGTGTTAGCTATTTAACAAAGATCAGTTAGAAGGTAAATGAACATTTGAAAACTTTTTAAAAGTTAAATTCTCGAAAGACATCGTACTGTTGCAAATTACACGGTCCAAATCAAATTGAATCGCAGTTGGGGTTATGGTTATAATGCAAAATATATAATGATGCACAGTTGCAACCATCATGAATTGCATTAACAAATAGTTTTTGCCAATTTAGAACACTTCAGGATGACTGAAAGGAAAGGAAGAGCGAAAGTGGATTTCCTGCTGGATGTCGAGAAAGATGTGCAGAAACGGTGGGAGACGGAGAAGGTTTTTGAGGTAGACGCCCCAGAAACACAGGAAGAGAAATATTTTGTCAACTTTCCATACCCTTACATGAATGGACGTCTCCACCTGGGGCACACGTTTACCCTAGCCAAGTGCGAGGTTTGTCGTGAATTTTAGTAACATGAGTCTATTTGGACCTGTTCTTAATTGTCATTCGTTCATTCAGTTTGCTGTTGGATATCAACGACTCAGAGGAAAGAAATGCCTCTTCCCATTTGCCTTTCATTGCACCGGCATGCCCATCAAGGTAAGCCAATCACGTTGCAATCCTCACAATTGATAACAATTGTTGAAATTCACAGGCGTGTGCTGACAAACTGAAACGCGAGATGGAGGATTTTGGTTTCCCGCCCAAGTTCCCGCAAGCCGTAGAAGACCAACCGGAGAAGGAAGAAACTGACGCTGTTCCAAAGGACAAGAGTAAAGGTATAATCTGGTATGTTACTCTTGATAACAGACGTGGTGCATTGTTTATTTGTTACGTCCAGGAAAGAAGAGTAAGCTGGTTGCAAAGACAGGTACCTCCAAGTACCAGTGGGAGATCATGAAGAGTCTTGGACTGGAAGACGAGGATATTAAGAGTTTTGCGGATGCCAACTACTGGCTCGAGTACTTCCCGCCTCTGGCGAAGAAGGATCTGATGCGGATGGGGTTACACGTAAGCATCATTTCAGTTTTTCCCCCCGAGATACTGAACAATTACCTAGATTAAGTAATGAATTATATACTTTCTCTCTCATAGGTTGATTGGCGCCGTTCGTTTATCACGACCGACGTCAACCCGTTCTACGACAGCTTTGTCCGTTGGCAGTTTTTGAGGCTGCGGGAAAGGAACCACATTGACTACGGGAAGCGTTACACCGTCTTCTCTCCCAGGGACAACCAGCCGTGCATGGATCACGACCGAGCTTCCGGTGAAGGCGTTGGACCTCAAGAGTACACTCTTATTAAGATGAAGGTTCTGGATCCGCTACCGCAAGTCCTCAAGTAAGTGTCGATTTCCTTTAAATATTTAGTGACTCCTATTACAGTAGCTAATATTACGTGTTAATTACGTTACAGAGTAATTTACGTATAAGCATTCAACATAAGTTAACGAAATTACCAAAAATAATTTGTATATTACAACATTTACTCATAAGAATTATGAATCTAAATTACTAAGTAGTTTCGTATTTGAATCATTTATATATTTATTATTGTAATAATTATATTATTTCATTTTATTAGCTTATGTTAAAAAATAAAGTTAAACGAATGTAATATTTTTTTTTTGGAAGGAATCTAGCGGATCGTCCCATTTACCTGGTGGCTGCAACCCTGAGGCCGGAAACCATGTACGGACAAACCAACTGCTGGCTCCGTCCGGATATGGATTATATCGCCTTTGAAACCGTCTCGAAGGAGATCTTCGTGTCCACCTACCGGGCGGCTTTCAATATGTCGTACCAAGGTTTCACTGCCAAGGAGGGCTCCGTCGAGGTTTTGGCTAAACTGAAAGGAGAGGTATGTACCGTTGTACTCGTTCTGTTATGCGGGTGTTTTCGTGTAGATGGATAGATAGATAGATAGATAGATAGATAGATAGATAGATGTATGCTCAGGCAGATAGATGATGACTAAACAGACGCATTAAACAGATAGCTGCACAGATGGATAGATAGGAAGTTAAGTAGGTAGATAACTAGCTACTTCGCTAGTCAGTAGTTAGGAAGTACGACTATCTATCCAGTAAATATCACCTTTTTGAACAATATGTACATGTAAGTGTTTGGTACAGGATTTACTTGGAGCCGCCCTCAAGTCTCCTCTAAGCACCTTCGACAAAATCTACGCGCTTCCCATGCTGACCATCAAAGAGGACAAGGGAACCGGTGTGGTGACTAGTGTTCCTTCCGACGCCCCCGATGACTTGGCCGCCTTGCGCGACCTAAAGAAGAAGCAGGCGCTCCGGGAGAAGTACAACATCGCCGACGAGATGGTACTGCCCTTCGAGCCGGTGCCCATCATCGATGTGCCTGAACTGGGCAATCTCAGCGCGGTGCACGTCTGCGATAAGCTGAAGATTCAGAGCCAGAACGATAAAGATAAACTGCAAGAGGCCAAAGAACTAGTTTATTTGAAAGGTTAGATAACTCGCGTGGTGTCATTCACTTTGTAGGGTCCTTTTCAATCTATCTTTGTCGATGGTAATAATAGTTTTAATGTCTAATAATAGTTTTATTTATATTTATTAATCTATAATAATGTTATATATATTTCTGTTATAATCTTGTAATCTCTACTTGAAATGTAACTATTCGGTGGCTTAGGTTTCTACGACGGCGTGCTGCAGGTTGGACCGCACAAGGGAAAGAAGGTGCAGGACGTGAAGAAGGTGATTCAGAAGGAGATGGTGGAAGCCGGAGACGCCGCCGTCTACATGGAGCCCGAGAAGACTGTGGTTTCAAGGTAGCAAATATGCAAAATCAATCAATCATGCGCGGAAAAGATTGAAAGTAGTATTTCCAAAATTGAATTATCCGAGTAAGTTGGAAAAGACGGGCTTGAAAGCGCAAAGTGGAATGTAAAACGAAACAAAATCATCGACTAGAACTGATAATGTTTATAATATTTCATAAATGATAATCTTGATAATAACACGTACGCAGATGTCATAAGTTATGAATGAAAATGTAGAACCGGTTGTTAAAATGAAGATATCGAACTGACACCTTTACAAAACCCTCTTGATAGATCCGGAGACGAATGCGTCGTCGCCCTTTGCGACCAGTGGTATCTCGACTATGGCGAGCAGGTGTGGAAATCCCGCACGTCGACAGCCCTAGACCAGCTGGAGACCTTCCACGAAGAAGTGCGTCGAAACTTTGTTGCCACGCTGGATTGGCTCAAAGAGCACGCCTGCTCCAGGACCTACGGTCTCGGCACCTTGCTTCCCTGGGACGAGAAATGGCTCATCGAATCCCTCTCGGATTCGACCATCTACATGGCCTACTACACTATCGCCCATCTGATCCAGGGAGACAGTTTTGACGGCCGGAATCCTCAAGGCAACGCCCTGGGAATCAAACCCGTGGAGATGACACCCGAAGTCTGGGATTACATTTTCTTCCGCGAGGCTCCTTTACCCAAGACGAGCATAGCCAAGGAGAAACTGGACCGACTGAGGCAGGAATTCCATTTCTGGTACCCGGTGGATCTTCGAGTGTCCGGCAAGGATTTGGTTCCGAACCACTTGACTTACTTCCTTTACAATCATACGGCGATTTGGCCCAGTCAACCCGATCTGTGGCCTCGAGCCGTCCGCGCCAACGGACACTTGCTGCTCAACTCGGAGAAAATGTCCAAATCGACCGGCAATTTCCTGACCCTGTCCCAGGCTATTGACAAATTCAGCGCCGATGGCATGAGACTGGCCCTGGCCGATGCTGGAGACTCCGTCGAGGATGCCAACTTTGTGGAATCCATGGCGGATGCGGGAATTCTCCGACTCTACACTTTTGTCGAGTGGACCAAGGAGACCCTGTCGACGCTGGATCAGCTTCGCCAAGACGGCGAGATGACCTTCAATGACAAGGTCTTCGACAATGAGATGAATTTCAAGATTGCGGAAACGGCGCAGAATTATGATCGTCTGCTCTTTAAAGAGGCGCTTCGGACGGGTTTCTTCGAGTATCAGGCCCAGCGCGACAATTACAGGGAACTGACCATGGGCGACATGCACAAGGACCTCATTGTCAAGTTCATCGAAACCCAGGCGATCATCCTCTCGCCCATTTGCCCGCATGTGGCCGAACATGTCTGGTCGCTGCTAGGACATAGATTTTTAATTATATCAAAATTTAATTAATCTGTGTTAATTCCACTTGATAAATTAGCAATTTTGATGTTTTGTCGAAGTATTTGAATTATTTGTAAATTTTTTACCTTTATTTTGCTTTATTTTAGTTATTATTTAAGTTTAATTTAATTTTGTGCCTTTTTTTTAATTGGTGGGTTTTGTGTTGTCTGGTTTAGAAAGAGGGCGGCACTCCGGACAACAAGGCGCTGTCGGTGGAACTGGGCTCCAAAGCCGAGCTGAAAAAGTACATGAAGAAGGTGATGCCCTTCGTGCAGATGGTAAAGGAGAAGGTCAAGCAGCACGGCCTTCAGGTTCTCAACCTGACCACCGAATTTGACGAAAAGGATGTCCTCTCCAAGAACCTGTCGTACCTCTGCAATACGTTGGATGTAATAATTTTTATAATTTACTTCACAAGTTATTTTTATATATATGAAGAAACGTGCATGGTACAAAACCGGTATCTGTAATTTTGGCTTAATTTTCGATCAACTTTAACAAATGTTAACAAAAAGTGAACTCGACAAATTTGAAAACATTAAAACTAAACTGAAAGATAGTAGACATTAATTGTTTTTTTTGAAAAATCTAGAGAAATCTTGATACAAATCAATTTCTGGTAATTGCAATGTTAAATGATTATGGAAATTTGCTAAATTTGATTGAATTTAATTTTAGCTGGAGGGCTTGAATATCTTGTACTCGGACGATGCCTCAGCCGAAGAGAAGATCCGCGAAGACTGCGTTCCCGGAAACCCGTACGTCACTTTCTACCATCAGCCCGGGGTGACGGTCACCTTCGTCAACCCGCAGCCGTTGTCTGGGTTCTTCGAAGTTGCACTGCCCGTCATGGAAGGCGACACCGTGGCTAAACTGGCGGCTCGACTGGTCAAGTCTTGCAGGCATATCAAAGGTTTAAATCTTAATTTTTAATTTATTTATATTTATCTAAATTTATATATACTATGATTGTATTGAATATTACAAAAACTATTCATCAAAAGTAAAATATATTTACATCGGATATTATAATTAATAATCAGATAAAAAATAAAAACTGAAATTACTGAAAATAATTGACTTTAATTATTACTATTATTAGTTATTGGTTAAATTTATGAATTATGCAGTTATTGCAATAAATGTTTAAATTAATCATTAAATATTAAGACAAAAATGGATAATGATAATAATTAGGTTGAAATATTCAATGAAGTTTTATATATATTATAATTCTAGTTAAGTTGTAATTAATTCATAAAATTACATCTTTTATTTGATGAAATATCAAATATTAACTTAGTATGACGAGGTTTTAACATTACAGTTGAAGTTAGCCAACAGCTGAAGTACACAGGTAACTGTGAAGCTGACATAAAATGTAAACCATGTAATTAGTAAACAAGTATGTCAGGGAAACATGTTTTAAGAGAATGTCTAATCATTGACAGATCCTAAGCGCGTTGCACTGTGGAGATATGAGGATCCGTCGCTGGGACCTAGGAAGATCCCGCAGTTTGGCGAAACCGAGAAGGGGAAGATCCGTATCAACGATGACGAGGTTTTCCACGCGGATACCGCGAAAAACGTCGTCACTTTGAACGAGAATGGCAAGCAGACTGGCATTGGCAATCGTCTGGTTTACGTTATCTCTGAATTAAATTAAAACAAAGTCTCGTCGGTTTTGAGATAATGTCACAGTTTGGGGTGCAAGATTACAATGACTTCAGTACATGGGTTTCAATTATTTGTCGAATTTTTTGGATGTGCATCACTATAACTTGATGATATGTAGAATTTCACTTATAATTTTTAAATATATTTTTGGAAAATAAAAAAGGTCACAGCGATGTATAAATTATTGTTAATTCTCATCGTAAAAATAAATTATGCTGATTTTCCATACCTTGTAATTAAATTCCATGCTTAGTTCGTATGCTATTTGATTCTTTATGGAATTGTATATATAATTTTTAATCTGAGGAATCAAGGCGATTTCTGTTGGCGGTAATTTATTTTTAATTTTCACAGTAAAAATAAATTATGCTTATTGGCCATAGTTTGTACAATTCTACGCGTTATTTTAATATTAACAGGTTTTACGTAACAGAAGTAGGCTTTCTCGGTTTTATCAAGAGACACGGTGACGGTGCAGCTGCATCACTTCCTTATCTTCGTACCCATAAGCTGGTCACATGGTCACAAGCGATATAAAAAGGCATCGATTACCACCCTGAGGCAGTCTAGCGCTTCGGTTATCGCCCTGCAAGAGTCGAAATTCTCTTTAGTTAAAAAGGAAATGGAAGTTAAAGTCCCTAAAGTGGAACTGAACGACGGTGCTGAAATCCCGATCTTGGGCTTTGGCACTTGGAAGGTAATTAAAATAGTTTAAAGGTGTTGAATACTACTGAGTTTTTAAGTGTAAGACACGCTTACAGATTAAGGAGTGAATTCAAAGATAAACAAGTAAATGGGTAGATGGAAAGATATGATAAAATGAGAAGTTTGGTTAACCTAAATTGATGATAACGACAAACTCAGTTTTTATTTACCTTGGCTTAAAGTTCGTTTATTGCAAATGAATAGATCACGTGAATCATATCAAGACGGAGTAAATGTGATTAACATGATAGATAATAATCAGACAGATAGACAGAACATGTGATCCTATTAGTTTTGTAATTAAAGTTTAGTTCAGGAAAAAAAACAGAATTACTAGGTTAGTAAATGGTCTGATGGGGCAGTTTTCAAATCTGCGGCTGGACAGTCCGATCGATATGGCCAGACCGTGACGAACACGGACTTCCATGGCAGTGGATCTATTCTGGAAACGACGTCTTCACATTCTCAATCACAGTTTGAAAAACATAGTATCTCTATGCTGGAAACGATATTTCCATACACTTAGTAACAAGGTCGAAGCACAGTACAACTATACCGGAAAAGGAACCGGAAATTCTCACACACTCAGTCATAGTTTGAAACACAGCGGTTCTATGCTAGAAACGATGTCTTCGTACTCTCTGTCACAGTTTGAAACACAGCGGTTCTATGCTGGCAACGATGTCATCGCACACTCAGTCACAGTTTGAAACAGCGATTCTATGCTGGCAACGATGTCATCGCACACTCAGTCACAGTTTGAAACACAGCGATTCTATGCTGGCAACGATGTCATCGCACACTCAGTCAAAGTTCGAAACACAGCGGTTCTATGCTAGAAACGATGTCTTCGTACTCTCAGTCAAAGTTTGAAACACAGCGGTTCTATGCTAGAAACGATGTCTTCGTACTCTCAGTCACAGTTTGAAACACAGCGGTTCTATGCTGGCAACGATGTCATCGCACACTCAGTCACAGTTTGACACAGCGATTCTATGCTGGCAACGATGTCATCGCACACTCAGTCACAGTTTGAAACATGGTAAATCTGAGCTGGAATAGATACTCTAATTCACTAGTCACAGTTTGAAACACAGCGATTCTATGCTGGAAACGATGTCTTCGTACTCTCAGACACAGTTTGAAACACAGCGGTTTTATGCTGGAAACGATGTCTTCGTACTCTCAGACACAGTTTGAAACACAGCGATTCTATGCTAGCGACGATGTCATTGTACTCTTAGCTACAGTTTTAAACATGGTAGATCTATTGCTGTAATGTGTAACGAAAAATACTAAAAGCGATATTCTTTATAACACAGTTCATCTTTTCATAGTCGTTCGCTGATCGAAACACAATGAGCATATGCTGCAAAAAGATATTCTTAAACTTAACAATTGCTTTCGAATGCTTACAGGTTTTGCGTATACGGTACATTTAGTATCTCAAATATTTTAATTCTACCAATGCTCGCACCTTCACCGCTCTTCATCGCAAACGCCCTGGTCGGCTACCCTGCTTCTTGCATGGCTTACCCGCCATACTTTGCCCTAATTTACCCCAGATCTCCCATCGTCACTTCTATGCGGTTGCCCAGATTCGTGCGCGGTAGCCTAGGGTCTTTTCTTCGTTTACTTTTTCCTATCGGTTTCCCATCTTCGCAGCTTGCGAGGTAACTGCCTCGTGTAAACACCCCGTAGGCACCTTTGTAACTATAATACGTATCAGTTAAAATCTTAATATAACTGAACTGTATACCAACCTTACTAAACCTAGTTATAAGTAATACAAGTACTTGGAACTTAACTTTATTGCGGCTCATTTTAAGTATTAAGTATGTAAGGTAACCTAATATCATATTTTAAGTTCTTAATTTTCCCCTGGCTGATCGTCTGCTCTTTACAGTCAACCCCAGGGACGGTTTACGAAGCGGTAAAGCACGCCATCGACGCCGGGTACCGCCACTTCGACTGCGCCTACCTCTACGAGAACGAAGAAGAAGTCGGGCGAGCTCTCGGAGAGAAGATCCAGGAAGGGAAAATCACGCGACAGGATCTATACATCGTCAGCAAAGTATGTCAACCTGAATCAACCCCTTCATTCAGAACTTATCTAACGTTCTTAACGTTAATTATTTTCATAATAGTCGAATAATTAAAGTGCAATTCGAGTTACTCATTGATCATTTATTATCATTTATAACTTTTGATAATGTAATCGATGTAAACTTTAATGTTTGGTTTGGTAAATAGCTATGGGGCACGTTCCACCGCCCTGCCCTGGTTGAACCCTCTGTTCGGCAGTCGCTGAAATCGCTGGGACTCGATTACTTGGACTTGTACTTGATTCATTGGCCAATGGGATACAAGGTTAATTTTAATTTTTAATTGGTTAGATTGTTTACAATCCAAAACGAACCGATGTAGGACAAAATAGGAAAAGGTGATATTAATTAATCTAATTGACATGCAATTTGCGATTATTTATATAAACAGGAAAACGCCGGTCTTCATCCAACAGACGAAAACAACAAGTACATTTTCTCCGACATCGATTACGTGGACACTTGGAAAGCCATGGAAGACCTTGTTCGCCAAGGTCTGGTCAAGTCGATCGGATTATCCAACTTCAACAGTCAGCAGATTGACCGTATACTTGAAAACGGTACCATTAAACCGGTTACTAACCAGGTAAATGCTGCTGTTTTGTAACCAAAAACTAATCAATATAAAACTAATAGGGTTATCTTAGTTATCTATCTATCTATCTATCTATCTGTCTACCTCTCCATTTATCTACGTTCTATCTATCTATCTACCTATCCATCCATCCATCCATCTATCTGTCTATCTATCTATCTATCCATCTATCCATCTATCTATCTATCTATCTAATCTATCTATCTATCTATCTATCTATTCATCCTTCTGTCTATCTATTTATCTATACATCTGTCTGTCTGTCTATCTATCTATCCATCTATCTGTCTACCTCTCCATTTATCTACGTTCTGTCTATCTATCTATCCATCCATCCATATATCTATCTATCTATCTAATCTATCTATCTATCTATCCATCTATCTATCTATCTATCTATCTATCTGTCTATCTATCTATCTATCTATCTGTCTATCTATCTATCCGTCTATCCATCCATCTATCTATCGATCTGTAAACGAAATATCGAAAGTGAAACTCAAAGCAGTCTATAAATTACATAACTTGCAGGTTGAATGTCACCCGTATTTCAATCAGAAGAAACTCATTCAGTTCTGCAAGGACAGAAACATCGTGATAACCGGTTACAGTCCGCTGGCTTCTCCAGGACGTCCCTGGGCCAAGCCGGATGATCCATCGCTATTGGAAGAACCCAAATTGATACAACTAGCTGCCAAACACAAAAAGACGGTAGCGCAAATACTCATCAAGTACCAGGTACATTTTCATTTCAATTCCAAAAACCAACTTCATCCGCACAACCTTAAACCTTAAACCTGAAACCTGGACGGATTAGACGAAAACCTTAAACGGGATATGTTTGAATCTATAGATCCAGCGCGGAGTTGTTGCTATTCCCAAATCTTTCACCAAGTCAAGGATCGAGGAGAACATAAACATCTTTGATTTCACCTTGAGTTCCGACGATATGCTGGATATCGACTCCCTCGATCGTGGTACCCGTTTCTTCAACATGACGGATATGGCCAACGAACATCCGCACTATCCATTCAACACAGAGTACTAGATTCACCTAGGAAATGCCATCTTTTTCAAAGTGAAATACAAAAAAAAACACTATAGCATTTATTTGTCAGTATCATCGATCCATTCGTCAGTATAATCGAGGTTATTATCATCCGAATCGCGGTCAAGGTGCGATAGTTTGGGCATTCCAGCCATTACGTTGCTTTCGATACCAACCTGGTCAGAACCTCTGAGGATGCGGAAGAAACCGTTCTCACCCCACCGGGTACCCCAGATGTTGGCGCATAACCAGTAAGGGATCCCGTTGTCATCGCCCCAGCCGAGGATCTTGACTGCGTGGAACTCTTTAGCAGCGCCTTCGACATGCTGGTAGACACCTAAATCAAACAGCTTTGTACATTACATGGGATTCATGCAGCATAGAGTAGTCCGCCTGATCTTCTGATGTGAATCTTTCCATCGGAATCTTTATCGTTAAACTAGAATTAGTTTAACTTATAAGTCTATTAGTTATAACTGTTGGAAGATTAACTTTCTGGGGGAGTCGCGTCGGCCATGTGTCAGAATGTCACGTGGCATGACGTCATAATACATCAGCTGCACGTAGATCGAGAGGGTCAGTAGTTTTGATATGCTTAATAAGATGATAAAAGTTAAAGTAGTTTAGTTTTAAGTTTTACAAGCTCATCATCAAAATTTCATCTTAACATGCTGAACTGTGATTTAATGAGTTCTGTGTTCGTACGTCTTAAGTAACTTAATTGGAATTAATGCTTACTTTTAGTATTATGCAAGGATATGCAAAAAGTAGAAGTTTTGCGCGGTTTTGAATCGTTCCGCGTTTACCTTTTCTGTAAGTGAGAAGATCATCGTAGATTCTTAAAGTTGCCTGGACCGGTCCGTTGAGCATGATTTCCCATTGTATAGCCTCCACGCGGTTTGGTATGCGGTAGACATCCTCGCCTGGACAATGTGAGGCGTTGTATTGGTGACGGAACTCGAACAAAACGGATATCTATCTGTCCAGCTATCGGTCTACTTGTCAACCTGTCTAACTGTCTACCTCGCTATCTATCTATTTTGTCTGCCCGTCTGTCTATTCGTCCTTCTCTATAGACATATAGCTCTACTTATAAATTTGTATATTTCTCTACCTACCTACCTATCTGTCTATCTATCTATCTATCTATCTATCCATCTATCTATATCTATCTATCTAGCTAGCTATCTAGCTATCTATCTATTTATCTCTCTATCTATCTCTCTATCTATCTCTCTATCTGTCTATCTATCTATCTATCTATCTATCCATCTATTCTATCCATCTTTCTACCCATATGTCTATCTAGCTTTCTACCTCCTTACCCATCTATCTACCTATCTATCCATCAGTGTGATCTACTTTACTATCTATACGGATGTTCAGTCATCCAAAACAACCAAGCGTTATTTCGATTTTACTATTGACAATTTTGAAAGACCCACTACATTTCTTTGTACAATCGTTTAGGTTATTAAACATATAAATATGATGCATAACTGTATTGACAAACGTATAAAGATTTTATCAGTTGGCTTTCTTTTTCACCCAAACAATCCATTTTTAAAAGAGGTTATTCTACATTTTATAACCATCAAATTACGCATTTGATCCCGATGATATTCTAGTGCAATACAAAGTTTATGGATAATTACCGAAATACAAGTCTTGGTTGTAAATAGCCTCCGAATCCCGATGACATTTTTTCCGACAACGAGGCGTCGGATCCTGCAGCTGCTGATTGCAGTTCCGGCGCGAAGATGGATCGCCACCCGCGGGATTAGAACACGGCCTTATAGGATAGCGCTGACAGCCCTAGATAATTAATATCTACTTTATTAATTTTAATCAAATTATAATGTTCCTCAAAATATGCCATTTTAAATTCAGTTCATAATCAATATCATTCAATACTGGAAGTCTTCGTATTAAATCGTATTACGTAATCAGAATAGTAGAATCCTCCGGTGACAATCCCTTTCTTGACCCAGTGAATCCAGGATCCGCCCGGGTATCCGCCTCTGCAGCCTTTACCGCAGTTAGTGCAGCAGCTTAGCAAGTTACCGGCTGACAAGCGGACGATTTCCCGACCGCCGGAATGAATACAGATGCGATCCGACATGACGTCCGTTGTAGCTATCGCCTGCAATCATCTTTTGATTAATAATTTAATTAAATTTAATAATCCAGTTAATTAATTGATTGGATCATATCAATAGTTTATACTTTATATCAATATCAATACTTTACAACTGAAAATTAAGCTGAATTTCTTAAACTTACTTCTTCATGTATATTAAGTCAACTAGTATAAATTAAAACAATCACTGACAATTGAATTAAAATTAATGTAAAATTAGCGTTAAATACCCAGCACGAGGCGCAGTTGCCCTGCTCGGCTATTTCTTTGATCGTAGGGCAGAAATTCCAGAATTGTCGGGCGTCAAACTCGTCTGGAATCTCGATATCCTCCGGGATTCGTCGTCTTCGCACGGGCATGAGGAGGCGATAGGGATCCTTGGGTTGCATTCCAGCTGCTGCCTTCGAAAGAACCGAGAATCTGGAAGAATCTGTGCGGCGACTGGCCTGTACAGTTTTCGATAACCGAGGTAAATTATTAAGTAAAACTTAGGTCTAATGCTAAGTTAATTTAAATTGCAGGTTATTATTAGATTACGTGTCATGTAATAGATATGCTGAGATATAATAGAATATTGAACTGAATCAATAGCAAATAATGATAGATATCGTACTGTTAAGCAAAACAGGACCAAACCTAAACTATTCTAAATATAGGTACTCGAAATAGATAGAAATACTAGAATAGATATAAGAATATTACATCGTATTGCATGTAACAGCAGAAGAATAGAGTATGACATTAGACAGAAATATAGATTCATATAGATGGATGGATAGATGAATGGTTGGATGGATGGATGGATAGATGGAAGGAAGGATGAATAAGACAGGTAGACAGATAGATGAAAAGATTGATAGATTAGATAAATAGATAGATTAGATAGATAGATAGATATAGATGGGTGGATGGATGGATGGATGGATGGATGGATGGGTGATTAAGACAGTGTAGACGATAGTTAGATAGATAAACAAGTAGATTAGATATTTGGGTGTAGATAGATAGATAGATGGATGGATTGATCGATGGATAAATGAATGAAAGGATGGATAAATAGATAGAAAGATAGATAAAGAGATAGAGAGATAGATGGATAGACAGATAGATAGACAGATAGATAGATAGATAGATAGATAGATAGGTAGATAGATATAGATGGGTGGATGGATGGATGGATGGATGGATGGGTGATTAAGACAGTGTAGACGATAGTTAGATAGATAAACAAGTAGATTAGATAGTTAGGTAGGTAGAAAAACAGATGAATGGATTGATAGAAAGATAAATGAATGAATGGACGGGTGGATGGATAAATAGATAAATAGGTAGGTAGACAGACGGATAGATAGATAGGTATAGAAGGACGGATAAGTAGATAGACAGCTGGATGGATGGATGGACAGACATAGAGATAGACAGATAAATAGGCATTATACAACAGATATCCTACTAAGATCTAACAAGTTAATAGACAAATATCATAGGTGCGTAATAACAGAGACTGTACAACACCTGCCACGTAGAATTCCGTCGATTCACAAACTCTGCAATGGAACTCAGAGACTCGTATTCATCAGCTGCGTTCATCTGTTCGCTTAAAGTTAAATGAATCAAAGTAATCAACACCACCAAGCAAGTATAGTAACCCATAGACAACATGGTTTCATCGTTAGCCGATACACTGCGCAACTCAAAACCCGTAACTACAATCAACACTCACCAGGGGAGATCGTCCCTCAAAGAGAGAGAGAGAGAAAGCAGCGCATCGGTCTTCATTCATTCATTGAGATTCAGTGTACGGCGGGATCCATTTCCCAAACCACTCATGGGAGAAAGCACCCAACATCCAGTCATATCCACATTCAACCGCTATTCAACAGTCAATACGAAACTCGCAACATTCAACCGCTTCTTGTATTTGACATAAGACACGTTTTCATCACAATTACAAATCGATTATAAAAGAGAATAAAAACAACACAGCAAATCATCAGGTAACCAATATGTGAATTCGTCTTTTCTCTCTGCGTGTGTGTGTGTGCAAGAATCTTTAATGCAAAGAAAATGACTCTCTGTAACCATTAGCCTGTCGACTCAGTTGCAATAACTGCTCCATATGCGTCAGATCCTGTAGACTTCTCTCAGCTGCCGCCCTCATCTCTTCGATACCTTGCACAAGATCAAGAACTGATACAATATGAATGAGATGTTATAATATACTTATAATATGAATATATAATAGGTTGAAAGAGACATTTAAAAATACCAATCACCTTTTAAAAGATCCTGCGCCAGGGTATTGCTCACGTCCGGATGGCACATCTTGAGGGTCTGATTAATGAAGGCGATATTCTCTGCCAGGAAGAAACTGCCGGTGGCAACCTGCCGGCAGAATCCGCCCATCCACAACTGCAACTCCAGACAGGCGGTCGATGACGGCATCTGCGGGTAGACATCTTCTCTGACCGACTCCTTGGTGGAACTGGGTACCGGCGTGCCGGCATTCTGACTCGACGGACTCGGCGTGCCGACATCTAGAGCGTCTTTGCTATCGTCCGTCATGCGGTCCCGGTCGATGGCTTCAGCCCGGCGCTGCGCCGTGCGACTGGCGATGATCTTGCGCCGGTCGACGGCCTTGCTACAGTCGTCGCAGATGACCAGATGCAGACGGGCTCGGTACGGACACTGGCGCTTGTGACCCTTGAGTCGCGTCTTCTTGCCGTGATTCTTGCAGAGCCGGCAGAATTGCCGGACTTTCTCCGACTGCTGCGTGTCGACACCGTTGGAGGAGGCGCCGCGCTGCGCTTCGGCCATCTTAGCCCGGCGCTGCGCTGCGCGCGCCGCTGTGATCTTGCGCTTGATCTCCGTGGTGCGGCACAAGAGGCAATTGCACGAATCCCACGGGCAGTATTTCTTGTGACCTTTCAGTGGAATCACTTTGCCGTGATTGAGACATTTGGCGCATTTCTGGTGAAGGTCCTCCTTACTGCCGCTGCCGTTCATCTAATTAACCGATTTCCCTGCTAATACATTAATTAAATTTTAATTCAGTTAACTTAAAAGATAGTCTGTTACTTGGAAACATCATTTAAAGTATATATATAAACAAGTTCTGCAACAAACACGTAGAATCTTCAGAAATTGAAATTTGAATATGAAACTCTCGTAAACTGCGTAACATGGACCTTGTAATCACGACAATTGAGTGATCAATATAATTTAACTATTTTTTAAGCGATTAGTGAGAAACTCGTTGCTTCAAGGTGAAAAGTTGCCGACCCGAATTATTAACAAAGGTATCACGTGACCAATATGAAAGTGTCTACGCATTGCAAAACTTAATTAAGACTGACGGTTTGTAGACGGAATTTGTGTTTCCAAGCGCAGATTAACTTCAGTTAAATTAATTCCTTAAGTATTAACTTATTGTTGGTTCAACTGGCATGTCCCTGACCTTTTATTTTCCTACACCAAAATATCTCCGTTGTTTATACATTTAACTTTAAATATAATTCAGCTTCATTTAGCTATTTCACTTTTCAAGTATGATGAAACGACTGGTGGAGAAGTTGTAAAAGACGACGCGAAGTCGAAATTCTGAATGGCCTGCTCTTTTGTAACTTCAGTCATTCATGGTAAATGCTTGAATGAATCATTGCGAGGATATTCTGAGGCAACATGAGTCATAGCAAATTGTAGTAAATCGTAGTGAATCCGTAGTAAACCGCTGTTAACTATAGAAGTGAAACTTAGTGAAGCAGTAAGTCGTAGTAATTCATAATAAGTTAGAGTAAAACGTAGTAAGTCGTAGTATGTCGTAGTAGGTAGTCGCAAGTCATAAGTCATGGTAGTAAGTAGTAGTTGGCCGTACTGAATCGTAGTAAACCGTTGTAAACCATAGAACTAAACCTTAGTGAAGTAGTAAGTCGTAGTAAATCGTAGTAAGTCGTAGTAAGACGTAGTAAGTAGTCGCAAGTAAATAATAATAAGCCCTAGTGAGTAGTAGTAAACCGTTGTAAACCATAGAAGTAAACCTTAGTGAAGTAGTAAGTCATCGTAAATCGTAGTAAGACGTAGTGAGTAGTCGCAAGTCATAGTAGTAAGTAGTAGTTGGCCGTACTGAATCGTAGTAAACCATAGTAGTAAAGCCGCGGTGAAGTTGTAAGTCGTACAGTCAGTCGTAACTAGTTGTAGTAAACCGCATTAAACACAAACAATACAATGTAGTAACTAACAATAGTAAGCGATAGTAAGTCGTTTTAGGCCATACCAAGTCATAGTAGCATTTTACAGTAGTAGTAGCAGTGGTCAATCGATTTAAGTCACGGTAGTACGTCATAGTTAATCATAGTAGCAAGTCGTAGTAAACCATAGTGTATTGTAGTAGGAATCCCGATACAGTAAGAAATAGCAAATCATTGTACGACTTAGTAAGTTGTAGTAAGCAAGTCACGGTAGTAAGTGCAAATCACAGCAAATCAAGGTAAACCATAGTTAACCATAGTATAGTAAGTCGTAGTTAATCTGTCGAACTACCAGAGTTATAGTCAATCCTAGTAACTTCATTAGCAAGTCTTGAGAGTAAAAATTTACTTCATAAGTGATAATAAAACAATGCAGTGACTAGATTCTCGGCTTTGAGAATCTTGAGTCGTAGAAACGTTAATACATGTTGATAAAAGGTGGGAAGCACCAGAATTCAACTTTGTCTCGCACACTTGTGGTAATCCAAATAAAACAGATAAGATGAAAACCCGTGACGCTCTTTGACGACTCGGTTATCGTCTTTCCAGACAGACCGGGACCAAATTGCGATAATTGCCTCTACCCGTAACGTACATTCATCGAAATGACATAGTCGCTCAACGTTTGAATTCCAATACATTTAGTATTTCAAGTTAGGTGGGTAGTTAGGTGAAGGTAGATAAGATAAATAAATTAGGTACATAGATAGACAGACAGAGAATTAGATGGATAGAAAAAGAGATATACAAAATTAGATAGATTAATAGACAGATTGACAGATAGAAATACACAGTCGGGTAGATTGATAGATCGATCGACGGGATAGTCTAGACAGATAGATAGGTAGAGATGTATATAGAAAGCTAGATATACAGAGATACAGAAATAGATAGATGTATAGATATATCGATAGACAGACAGATAGATAGATAGACAGATAGATATATAGATAGATAGACAGACAGAGAGAAAGACAGACAGATAGATAGGTAGATAGTTACATAGATAGGTAGATGGGTTGGTAGATAGTTACATATGTAGACAGATAGACAGACAGAAAGACAGACAGATAGATAGGTAGATATATAGATATATATTACATAGATAGATAGATGGGTAGGTAGATAGTTACATAGATAGATAGATAGACATATGGATAGATGGATATATAGACAGATAGACAGACAGACAGACAGATAGATAGATAGATAGGCAAATAGATAGATAGATAGATAGATATAAATAGACATACGGATAGATGGATATATAGACAGATAGACAGACAGACAGACAGAAAGACAGACAGACAGATAGATAGATAGATAGGCAGATAGATAGATAGATAGATAGATAGGTAGATAGTTACATAGATACATAGATAGACATAAACAGGGGGAAAGAAAATGCCATTATCAACTAAAAATTCCAGTTCATTTCCAGTATTTTAACTTCATACTTTATTTAGCACAAATAACAATATACCATTTCTAAAGAATACAAAATTAGATTCTGTTAAACAGGGTTACAATGAGTAGCACTTTCCTTACAGTTCTTGCTAATTGATACTGTCAAGATTGTCAATTTGCAAAGCGGACAGTAGAAAACCGGCACCCGGTCGTCGAGGGGCTCGCAACTCTGAAAATCCTTGAACGCTTCAGTCAAAATTTCATAAAAATCTGAACAAAAATAATCCTTAAAAAATCCCTGAAAATCACAAAATTACCAAAAAGCTAAAAAAAAACTCCAAAAAACTTAAAAGATTCAACAACAACTCGGAAACATTTCCGTGGAGTTGCAAACGCCGCACCGGTGGTGGACGTGTTGACCCATTTTTCCCGTGCGCACCAAACGCACACACATGAAAACAGGAAAAAAAAGTAGCCAGCCTCTCGATCGAAATAATAAAAACGAAAACACAACAAAACAGAACTCGTTCCTGGAACCGTTTCCTACACGAAGCACGTGTAAGTGAAAGTTCAATAGCCTGTCTCCCGGTATACACACTGTTCCATTAAAAAAACAGACAAAATTCATCCAAGTCTTTTGCTGATATCTTTAACGGGATTCGCCGGATAGCCACGAAAATTTGCACGAAGATTCTACTATGAACTAGTTACGTAACCTCAAATTTTCAGCGATTTCGGGCCGTAAGTTTAGCCAAAATTCAATGTTGAAGTATGTACCGACGGTGCTGTTACTGTTCGCCCTTTTTTCTGGAGGGGAACAGACGGTACGTGTCGCTACAGCAGTGAATCGCACGTTTTCGTCTGCAGGATATTCTGCACCGCTTGGTCGTCTGGACTGGGTCCAAACAATTCGCACAATGTCTGTACGGCGTGCATATCTTGTGCTTACGCAATCTGAAACCTATATGTACTTACAGATACACAGACACGTCATCTATAGTTTTAAACTTCAGTTAAATTAAGACGACTGAAGTGTAGTTGATGGATATCGAATAGTTGAGATTCTGTTTGAAGAATTTTGAGGCTCATTAACTACATCGATTACATTTATGTGAAGTACACGCGATGTTCTAATGTACGGTTAACTTTAACTCGAGTTAATTATCTTTGATCCCTTTGCCAACGTTGAATCCTCATTAACTCTTTAATCTAG
>JAIQCU010001108.1:0-19940 GCA_022114935.1 Leptestheria dahalacensis | reverse complement strand
AGATAGATAGGTAGATAGATAGATAGATAGATAGATAGATAGATAGATAGATAGATAGATAGATAGATAGATAGATAGATAGATAGACAGATTGATAGGTAGGTACGTAGGTAGGTAGACAGCAGGTAGACGGATAGATGCATAGAAAGACAGATAGATAGATAGATGGGTAAATAGATAGGTAGGGGATAGACGGATGGAAATATGTAGAAAGATAGATTGATAGATAGATTGATTGTTAAGTAAGCAGTACGCACGTGGGTAGGTAGGTAAAGAGCAAGCAGACAGAAACATAATCCGAATGATAGGTAGATAGACAAATAGATAGGTAGGTAGATAGGTAGACACGTAGGCAGACAGACAGACAGACAGATAGAAAGACAGATAGACAGATAGAACAAATAGATAGACCGAGATAAAGAAAAGTAGATAGATGGATAGTTAACCAATGAGATAATTAGATACTTCTTTACATACAGATATGTAAAAAAGTCGCAAAGTGCACACTGCCCGAAACTCCGGGCGGCTCAGTTGAATATTTCAAGTATCCACTTTTTTGGCTACAGTCAGTTCAAGAGAGTGGTTATGATGACGTCATAAATGCGCGGCATTCTGCGGCTTTGAGGAACACCTGACGAGTGCGAGGATGGGTTAATTGACGTCAATTGACCTTTTGAAGATGAGGAAGCCAGCGCGCATACGGCTAGAGTGGAAAATAACAAGTCTCGCACGTATTGGAGACGATTCACCTTGAGTTTCTTGTTTTGTCTTTTTCCTCATCCCCCATTTTTTTTTAAATTCTCTCATTTTTTTTGTTTTTATTATTCTTTCCTTTCGTTTCTTTCTTCACGGCAAATTTAATTTGCATGTTAATTTATTATCTTTTCTTCTTCTCTTTTTTTATTCCATTTCGTATTTGCATTTTTAGTTCGTTTCCTTTTTGCTCGCTGTTTTATTTGGTTCAGCCATTAACTGCGGTCTGCTGGCATTTTTGTGATGGATTCTATCGTTTTTTTTCCTTAAAAAGTGTGATGCTAATTAAGTGAGAATTTGACTGACAACTCTTGTTAGATCCAAAAGGAAAATAGATTTAGCCGCGGTAATTATTATTGAATCTTAAAGAGTTTCACTGTAGATATTTTTAAAAGAAAAGTTGTTAAGAAATAGATTAATTTAACAGGGAATGAATAGCGTTGTAATTAACTCGAGCTTTATTTTAAGAGTTTAGTAAATGTAGTAATTAAAATCAATGTAATTAGATAGATGGATACGTATGTTGTTAGGTAGATAGACAGATGGTTGGACAGATAGATGGATAGATAGATACATATACAGTAAGGTAGATAGGTTGATAGATGGATAGATGGATAGTTGGGCAGATAGATAGATAGCTAAACAAATAGATAAATAGATAGACATATAGATCGACAAATGAATAGATAGATAGTTATATAGATAGATAGATCGATAAATAGATAGGATGATCAATAGGTAGACAGATAGATAGATAGACAGACACATAGGTATAGAAAGCTAAATAGATACATAGATAGATATATAGACTGATAGCCAAACGGACAGATAGATAGGAGACATATAGATCGACAGGTAGATAGATAGCTAGATAGATAGATAGATAGATAAACAAGTCACGAACTTAAATGCCATCAAAGCGCTTATAAGAAACGGATCAATAAAAAAAGCTTTCAATCATCCCAAAATACCAAACATAAACCGTCAAATATTTAAAAATAACTTAATTTAACTTCAATCAAGCTTAACACTCGTTCATACTTCAACGATTCTGTATCAAAAATACAATATAGCTATGAGAATGCATTTAATGTCAGTGTAGAAAAATCCTTTAAAGTTGTTTTCCAAAGGCGTGTGTGTGTCTGAAAAGTTGCCACCGCAGGAGCAGTTATCAAAGAATGGGATTCCTCTTCATCTTGTTATCGGGGTGTTACCCTGTTACACACTGGAGAAACATTCCAGGCTGGCTCCTTTGATTGAATGGAACCAAATACCTGGGCTACCACTCGAGTGGCATAACGCGATTAACTCATCAGAGTAACCTGACAGCTTACCAAACACTTGATTCCCATCTACCTCTCTCGCGCACGAATACCTATAGCTGAGAGAAACTCCCAATACGGGATAGGGGTTCGAAACTGACCAGATTCACGCAAGAATCGTACAAGAATCTCGAAGAATTTTAATATGAAGGGAGATTTGGTTTAAAAGAGTTGCGGACCCCCTTGTTGATATGAATTAGTAAATTGTTAGGTAAGCATATGGGATAGCAGATTATACAAGAATTGCACAAGAATCTGGAAGAATCTTGATCTCCTGAAGATTGTTACAGATGAAGGTCAAGATTGGTTTGGCATAGCCTATCATGCAAGAATCGTACAAGATTCTTGAAGAATCTTGATCTTTCCACGCAGGTTGTTAAAAGAGGGAAGTAAGATTTGGTTTGGCATAGCCTATCATGCAGGAATCTTGAAGAATCTTGAAGAATCTTGATTTTTTCAATGAAGATTGTTAAAGAAGGGAGGTGGGATTGGTTTGGCATAGCCTATCATCCAAGAATCTTGAAGAATCTTGTTCTCTTCAATGGAGATTGTTACAAACTGAAGGAAGAACTGGTTTTGAAGGGTTGCGGACCCCTTCTTGGTGTGATTTTGGAGGTTTTGGGAAAGTTGTAATTGTTAGATAAGCTTGGTTTTGTGTGGTGATTTTAAAGTGCGGGGTCCAGGTATAATCGCCCTATTGAAAAGCAACTGCCACTTTCACGTCACATCACTTAAGAATCTCGAGATTCTTTTGATGCTCTCTTTTGTGAGTACGCATCAGTAAAGGGTGGAGTTGCAGTCCTGCTAGAGTCTTGAGATTCTTGGAGTTGTTATCGTGAATCTGAACAGGGAATCTTTTATAAGAAACTAACAGCGTGTCGAGAATCTTGATTCTTAAAGTTGATATTGTGATTCTTGGTGAAACTGACGGGAGTCTTTAAATCTTTCCATATTGAGAATCTCGAGATTCTTTGGATGCTCGCTTTTGTGAGTATGCGTCAGTACAGGGTGGGAGTTGAAATCCTGCAAGAATCTGAAGATTGTTGAAGTTGTTATTGTGAATCTGGGAATTGAAGGGTTGACCAGTCAACAGGAATCTTTTGCAGTATACTCACAACTTAAGTTACTCAAGAATCTCAAGATTCATAAACGATCCCTAAGAAATAACTTTACAAAAAACTAAACCCTCTATAATTCCCCTTTCCTGAAACCCATAAAATAACTGTTGAAAAACCCACTTAACACTTCTTAACCAATGCATTAAACAACTAGGTTACACTAAGAAACACAAGTTCAAACCCTATGCAAATACCAGCAGGTCGAGGACCTACTGAACGACCTACTGCTAACCATCTGCCTACTGAACTTGGACGACGATCATCGGTTCCAGCAGTTCCTGTCTCCCATAATGCAAAAACCAGGGTGCTGAACGAGCTACTGCTAACCGTCTACCTGTTGAATTTGGGCAAAGATCACCAGTTCAGCAGTCCCTGCCTTTCCAAGGAAAAAACCAATTGCTGAACGACCTACTGCTAACCGACTGCCTACTGAATTTGGGTGAATATCAGCAGTTCCAGCAGTTCCAGTCTCCATATAAGCAAGCAGATTGGAACCATAGAGCTGGTTGAACCACTCGTAAGAGGTGCTGGTTTTCGCACTGGGAAAAGAGGAACGTGTTTGAGATTTTGTGATTTTTGACGGTGCAGAAATAAAAAAAAAACGAAGAGACGAAAAGAAAGATAAATAAAAACAAGAGGATGATAAAAAGAGAGGTAAAACAAGAGGAAAATAATAAGAATGTGAGCGTGCTGGTCACTTGTCTAAATACTCGAGCGGCCACCGTCGAGTGACGTGAAATAATAACCAGACAAAAGCCAGGAGAGAATTCTCAACTACTCGAGGCTCCATTTGGTATTCACTCGACTCGTCTTGTTTGCCACCTTTCAGCCCCAATCCACTGACACAGCCACAGAAATAGACATTCCAGCTTCTCTTCAAATCGCTCATTTTTTTACAGAAAAATTCAAACTGTCTTCCTCATCTATATACATTGGCAATTGTAAAATTATAACAATAGTAACTATAGTAAATAGAATATTGAGCAACTATAATATGGTAAGTAAATAATGATAGTAATAATAATCATCATCATCAAAGTAACAACAAGGAGTTCAGAGTTGAAGACTTACCGCAATATTGATGAGACGCATGCTGAACCGTTGGTCTCTTGATTCGGCTAATCGCTTCGAAACTTGTGTGTTGCTATTTTCTTTCCAATTTCGGGCGCCAGAATTGCAGATTCAAGATTCCTAGGATGATTCTCCGTGCCCGTTGTCCAGGTCGACAAATTCAGAAGATATCGACGAGTAAAGTGCTGTCGGCCGTTGGAACAGGTCTCAACATGGCGCCGCCAGCGGGTCACTGCTAAACTGCTCCTCGTGGAAGCAAAATACCGATTAATGGCTTTCCGCATTGGCACGGTCGCTTTTAAATATCACGCCAACCCCTAAACGCCAACGCAGCGATAAACTCTTGTTTAACTTTGATCCATCCAACACCCGAAAATGAATCCGATATCCAGGAAACTTGGATAATTCCACTGTAAAGGATTTTTCCCCAACACAAATTTGATACAATTGATGAGCGTCTGCTTTGATAGTCGAAACCCATTTTTCCCTTCCTTGCTTTGGGATCTCTTTAAGTAATTTAATTCTATTTAACTTAATGTTTGGAATATTTAGTTTTATCCAGGGCTGAAAAAACGGAGAAAGGAATGTCGGTTCCAACGATATAATTATACAGCCAAGTCGGGAGAGAAAAAGACGAATCTGATATGCGGTAATTAAATTCGTATTTGTTATATTTTAATTTGGAGAATTGAGTTATTAAAAGGCACGGAAATCCCTAGCATTTTAAACAATAAAATATCACGTCATGATTCGAATTTTTCTGTCAAACTATCTACCTAACTATCGATATATTTATATATCTATCTTTCTGTCTATATATCTGTCTATCTGTCTATCTATCTAGCTAGCTATCTAGCTATCTATCTACCTATCTATCTATCTACCTATCTATTTAGCCTGTCTCTCTAGCTATCTCTCTAGCTATCTCTCTAGCTATCTGTCTGTCTATCTATCTATCTATCTGTCTATCTCTCTCTCTCTAACCATCTATCTAAAAATTAACATTATTCTGGTTAAATTCAAGCTTAATTTAATTATAATTTGTATTATGGAGGTACTACACTTTGATCTTAGCCAAAAGGCCGAGAAGTAGAAATTACTGAAACCAATAGATTTTTAAAGAACAAAAATTATAATACAATTCTTAATATGGAAATGAACGTGTAGTTTAATTTAATTCTCTTTAAATTTAATGTTAATTACGTAGAGTAGAGTTGATGGAAAATACTGAGACACATAGAATTATAAATGACACAAAAAATATTGATAATATTTAAAAATATGGAAATTATTCCAGGAATCCAGAGAATAGAATAATGAAGTTGTTTCGACTGTATGGAAATATCCGGGTCGGCAAGAATTTTTTGACGTAACCTATTATTCCACGAATGACGGAATAGAGATGTTTAACAAAGAAAGATACAAAGGGTAAAAAAAAATAATAGAATGAATTTGTGTAACAATTTCTGAGCGTTACACGTGGATGACGTCATCTAATTCACCTCATACCGATGACGCCATCTTTTCTATGTAAAGCGTGTTTCTAGTTCTGCAATTGTTGGCAGTCAGTGACGGATTTATTATTATGAATTATATAAAACTAATTTGCCGTCTCAAGGGAAACTTACGAGGGAATCCCCAACTTTCGGCGCCATTTTTAATTTTTTTTTCATTTGTTAAATCTAACGTTTAGACTGGTGATATGCCCATGAATTGATGACGATTTTCTGGATGAAAGACGTAAATTTATATGCCGTGCATGACGTCACGGTCACGTGATTTCTGGTATTTTACAGGAGTTATTTGAAAAATGGGAAAACATTTGGTTTTAGAAGTTCCTGCCCGTTGTTCACGTGACTGTGACGTCATCTGTCATCGACAGTGTGAAGAATGACGTCAGTGTCACGTGACTAGGACGTCGTCCATTGATGCTAATGATCTGTATACGTTTGATGACGTTGACAGCGAAAACTTGTATCGATCCTGGCAGACCAATCGGCATAGGCTCTTGGTCACGTGACCGTGACGTCATTGTCCAACCCAAGTTACCAATGACGTAGGGATCACGTGGTTATGAAACCCCTCCTACCTGTTTATTTAGCCCGAACTAGCAGCTGAATTTAATCTGTACAATTTGCAGACGTCATAGTCACGTGACTATGACGTCATCATTACTATCGTTTTCTCGCTTTAAAGTGGAGCAGACTCTTCCGATCAAAGGGATCCGTACAATCGTTACAAAACCCGATGGCTTCTGCAGATTATAACGATGCCCGAGTCACGTGACCTTGACTCGCCTTTACAATTATTTATTTCTGCATTTATTTTTTTTTTTTCTCAAACTCGCGAAGCGGACGCACACACTTTCTTCCCCTCCATACATTATACATCTTCAAGTACATCGCCAACAAGGCCATAGCAAAGTCTCTACAAGCCTGTTTCTTTCATGCAAATTACCGAACATGACACGTGACCGCGGAGAATCCGTCGTGTTAACTGGGGCAGTAAATCTTCCTTTATTTTTCATACCCAAAAACACAGAACGAACCCAAAAAATAAAAAAATATTAATAAACAACACGCTAACATGACGTCATATTCAGTCGGTTTCAATTTATTACCAAAAAACCGGAATTCTCGAGAGAAGATTCACCGGGTATAGCAAAATTAAGAATCTCATGAGAATTTCCACAGTTGTGATTCCGAGAATCACAGTCGAGAAAATTCTTTAAAAGTCACGTGGTTCTGACGTCATTCCCATCTCTTTCAGCAGTAAACAACCAATCAGTGAAGTTATAAACCAATACTGACAAAATCACGTCATTATGACGTCATCGTACTCCTGCCTGAATGTTTAATAATAAACATTACAATATTAAACATTACTAAAAGTATTAAAAGCAGAAATTCCTACAAGTCACGTGACTATGACGTCACCACCGGTGGTATTCCTCAGTCGGGGAAAAATACCCAGCGCTTATTGGTTTATTAAGAGCCGATTACAGCTCGTGGCTTTTCTCAATGAGTCAGTGTGTGTTAGGAATCAAGAATGTTACTGTTGCAGATGGACTCGTTTAATCGTCTAAACTGTTTGCTGGGACAAGCGTTTTAATGGGACTTAAATTTAGACTCTCTCTTCTTTGAAGTGGCCATCATTTCGCTGGTTTTAGTGGCTTCTGCAGGAAATTCCAAGCCCCCGATAAACTTTTAAACTATCAAATTTAAATTTTTAAAAAAATAACGAAATATTTAGAACATGTGTGAAAATCATAAAAAGCAGAATAGAAATGAAAAAGAAAGATAACTGAAAGGAAGAAAGGGTGAAAGTTTGCTGCACACTCGCCCCTTGGGGCTGGCATTTTAATGAATTAATTAATTGCATAATGAAGAGGAACCCGAGTGCACACACACACACACACATGTGTGTGTCTTCCATCTTTTTAACAACAACAACCACCACACAAAAAAGATTCTCCTGTTCACTATTCGAACAAATATTTACATCGACGATTTAATCTTATTGTAAAATTTTAAAACAATTAAAGTTTGATACAATAATCCATAAACGTAATTTAAATATAAGTAGTATAAAATCTAATTGCAAAATTTTTAAAGAAAATTTAAGGTTGAAAATTAACTTATAGAGTTCAGCGATTTGTCAGGGTTAATGAGGTTATTTTTTTAAAGAGGGAAATAAATTAGAATTAATTAATGTGGCATTTTGTGGAGGACGTTAGAGGGAATGATTTAAGCGAAGGAGGATAATTTATCTGTGGGAATTAATGGTTTTGTGCGTCGATATCAACGAGTGGAGAGAGAAAACGAAGGGGGTGAAACGTGAAACCGCAGAGATGTGGATGCCTTTACCTCGTAAATTCACACACACACACACACACGTACACACACACATGAAACAACTGTGTGCAAGTCACCGGGGGAGGTCCGCTACTTCTTCTCACATCTACAAACGCTATAACGAGTATGCCACGCTGAGAATCATTCTTAGAGAATCACTACTACTATAGAGATTCCATTGACGAGAGTCTTGATTCATTTGTATCGAGAGTTAATTTACGAGAATCTTGATTAGAGATTCCATTGATAAGAATCGTGATCAGAGGCTCATCGAGGAGGATCTTGATTAGAGAATCATAATTGGAGATTCACTGATAAGAATCTTGGTGACAGATTCATTCGCATCGAGATTCCATTGGTAAGAATCTTGATTATAGATATGCCTAAAAGAATCTTAAATAGAGAATCAGTGATTCTTTGATAAGAATCTTGACCAGAGATTCGTACGTATCGAGATTCCATAAATTCCAGAGAATTATTCTTAGAGATTCCCTTGGCAAGAATCTTTATTAGACATAATTCAGAAGAATCTTGATTGGAGATTCGTGTTTTGGGACTTTTTAAGTAAGAATCATTCTTAAAAGTCATTTTTGGAAATTCATCCATAAGAATCTTAACTAAAGATTCGTTATTATATATTCCATTTATAAGCATTTCGGCTAAGAGATTCATTCTTAAATGATTTGTTTAAGAATCTTGATCAGAGATTCATTTAAAAAAATTACGAGGAATCTTCATCAGAGTTTCGTTTATAAGAATCTCGTTTTAGAGATCATTTGAATGCACGGTTAAGTAAGACGTAATTAAGAATCATTCTTGAAGATTCCATTAAGATTCTTGATTTAAGACTCATTCCTAGAGGGTTTTAAAAATAAGAATTCGTGAATCTAATGAAATCATTAGAGATTCATTCTGAGAGATTCCGAGCATAAGAATCTTGGTTGGAAGTCATTTGAAGGGACGGTTTAATGAAGGAGGTTAATGTAAGAGTTGTAAGAGCCGTTTAAAGCTAATTACAATTAAATTAAAGTCTCAGCTAAGAATAAAATGGGAGTCATAAAGAATCATGTAAGATTCAATCTAAATTCAGTAAAAAGAATGTCATGAGAATCACCTTACGAGTTATTCGAGAATCATGCGAGAATCGCCTAGGAATTACGCGAGAATCGCGTGAATCCACCTGCTTATATTTTCGACAGCTGATTCTACATTCTTTGTGGATTCGTTAGGTTCGATTCGAGAATCGTGGCTGAGAATCAACAAGAATCCTTGAAAATCATTAACGAATTTCTAGGAATCATGAACCGTAAAGTAAAACTCACAGTTTAAGAATCTTTCTGGTGATTCTTAAAACTAAAGAGGAGATTCATTAAGAATCTAGAAGAATCCTGTAAGAATTATTCGTTTCTACGATTAACTGATATTCTGAAGTAACAACTGGTGATTCATAGTGTGAATCTTTACGCAAAAGGCCACGTGAGTCACGAGTCTGTTGTGAGTCATTAAAGAATCTTATACGAAATATTAAGATTCACACGAGTATCTATAACGATAAAAGAGTCTCTGGCGACTCTATGCAAGATTCCTGCAAGAACCCCTCAAGAATCACTGCGGAATCTTTCAAATTCTTTGCTTAAAATAGACAGTCAAATTTATGTGAATCATGAAAGATTCTCTTAAAGGAATCCAAGATTCACAAGATTCACACGAATAAGTGTACGAATTGACCACGGATTCCATTTAATCCTGTGCAAGATTCTTGCAAGAATCTTAGGAATCACTATAAATCTGTCAAAATACCCTTAATAAATACAATTCTCATGTGAATCTTCAAGAATCTTGTTTAAGAATGCAAGTTTCACTCAAATATTTTGACAAGTACCTGCAACAAGTATAAACCTAATTAACTCTTATACGGGATTCTTACAAAAATCCCTTAAGAATCATTTTCGAATCTCATGTGAATCTTCAAGAATCTTAGATTCACACAAATATCCTGACAAGCACCAGCAACAAAAATTAACCTATTTAACTCCCATGCAAGATTCTTGCGAGAATCTCTGAGAATCATTCTAGAATCCTCACTTTCTAAACCTGATTAAAGACAAATTAATTGTTTATAAAAAAAACTGAAATAAATTAAAGTAAAACTAGACGCTGATTGTCTACAAAAGTTGCGAACCCCTCAGTCGTCCTTTCACACACACACACACACACACACACCACACACACACAAGAACACCCACAATCGGAATCATTGTTATCTAATCTGCATAAATAAATCAGTGAGAAAATTCCAAAAATTCCCCAAACCTTTTTTTCCCTTTTTTCTCGCTTCTTTCTATTTCTTCCTTTTCCTTTGAATTTCATTTATTCTCCTCCTTTCCCTCTCCCTTTCTTTTCTTCTTATCGTCACGCCAGTTACATTTTATATGTAAAAAAAACACACAATATTTCACAGTATTATTTGTACATTAGATATTAATTTTAAAAACACTTAAATCTCACCGGTTCCAATGTCTCGTTTTCCGTTTCACACACACGCGCACTGCACTGATGACTGAATTACTAACTGATCGCCTTGATTCAGCAAATCAATTCAGAAAATTCAAATAACCGAGTTACAAGAATCTGGTGGTGTAAATCCTTAAGCGTTCGTTCAAATCACTCCACTTGTATCACTCGCTTTTTCAATCTCATTGGTGAAAGCGGTGAAGAACGGTTTTCGCAGTCTATAAGAAGCACTGATGCGGATGCCGTTCGTCACTTGTTTCTTTCTTTCAAATTTTTTTTTTCCGGTGAATTCACTTGTGTCGGATTCTGCTGCCGGTTTTTCGCCGGTTCGAAAGGGGTTTGCTGCTGCTCACGTGAAGAGAATACGAATGATAAAAGTAATTTCTGTTAAAGGGGGGAAAACAAGGGGGCCCCCGTTGGGGAGGAGGTGTGTGAAGCGTGTGCTTGTTACACGGACAACTGGCGCGCTCGGCCGGTGCATGCAACAGTTCAACTCAGCCGGACAGCCCCGCCCATTTCTCGTGCCGCCCCGTGCCGATTGGACGGGACGGTGCACACCTGACCCAGTGTCAGAGACACGCCCACTTTACTCTTGGATTTTCTTTAAAAACTAATTTCTATGTTTACTACTATTATTACTATTTATTATTTAATTATCTTGTAATGTTATTGTCTAGTTATTATTATTAATCCTTATTAATAAGTATTGAACACTATTTGAATCATCGTTTTATTACTTCCTAGAATACAATCTATTTTGCAATTTCGGAACAAAAATGCCTAGGGTAGGCTATAGAAAGTTTGACAACGGTACACATGTCGTAAAGTGAAGCTTATCAGCGGTATGTTAGGTGATTTTCTGTTTATTATTTATTTGATCTGTGTGTATGTGTGCATGTGTGTGTGTGTGTGTTCGAGATTTTTTCCCTTCTTTTTTATCCTTATCTTAAGCTGTGCTGGCGGACTGCGGAGATTTTGGCTTTCGGTGTGAAGTCATTGATATAATTATTCGATTTTCTTTCCTCCTCCTGAATTTGATTTTCCCGCGAGATTCTTGAAGATTCTTTTGACATTCGATCGAGGATTCTTTAATTTGAAACAAGACATTATTTGTATAATTATTCGCTTTTTTAACCCCGGATGTGGTTTTCCAGAGAGATTCGTGAAGATTCTTTCAGGATTCTTGCAGGATTCTTTACGGATTCCCTGGGGAATCTCTTAGGATCTTTAATATGTGTCGCTGGCATGATTGATTTAGGATGTTCTTGACTTTCTTTTCTTGAAAAAAAGATCACCGCGGGATTCACAAGGATTCACGAAGATTCGTTCAGGCTTCTTTCGAAAAAGTCGAGTTTGCTTTGCAGCGAGAAAAAAGTGATACGTGTGCGAGATACGAAAACAAAAATGGCGTGTTCCGCGGAAGAGGTACAAAACATTCCACAGTTTTGTTTATTTTTTTTAGTCTACCTTTTTATTTTCATCATTCAAGAGAGAGGGCACCTTTCTATTCTGGCTATATGTGTGTGACTCGATATATTTTGTCGTGTTGGATTACCCATGTGTTGGGTTGTGTGTGTGCAAACAATTACGCAGCAGCAGGAGGAGCATCAGCGAGCAGCAGGGGCGACAGCAGGAAGAAGCAGCAGCAGCAGCACAAGCTCAATAAGCAATTTACGAAGGGTTGGCAACTTTTTTCCGGTTAGAAAGATAGATAGATAGATATAGATAGATAGATAGATAGATAGATAGACAGATAGATAGAAAAATAGAAAGATAGATAGATAGATAGATAGACAGACAGACAGACAGACAGACAGACAGATAGATAGATAGACAGATAGACAGATAGACAGACAGATAGATAGATAGATAGATAGATAGATAGACAGATAGATAGAGAGACAGATAGGTTTTAAGAGATTTGCAAAGAAATTTCCGAGATATTATAAGGATTTCTGGCTGATGTGTTTGAAGATTTTCAGACTTGCGAACCCCTCGATGCGAGTTTTAAAAGGCATACAATGTTTGAACTTGGCTCGGTCAGTAAATAAAAGAAATCTCCCAACCCCCCCTCGTGCTCTTTTGAATTTATGTGTGTTGGATTTTTGTTTGTTGTGTTTGTGTGGGCCCACCAAACAGGGTGGCTTTTTTTCTTCCCTAAACCTCGTGAGTCGTGAATCACGGGCAAGAATCTCGTGCTATAGGGCCTACACGGGTCCCCGTAGTAACTGTCAACAATTCTCTTTTGTTTTCTTGGTTTTTCCTTTTGATTTGGAGGATTATTTTTTATTAATCTGACTGCCTACCATCCGAGTATTTGTCTAAACCATCTGTGCATCTCAGATCTATCTATGTATGAATGTATATGTACCTACGTGCCCATCTATCTATCTATCTATCTATCTGTCTGTCTGTCTNTCTTTCTCTCTAACTACCTATCGTCCTGTTACCCCGTCTATCTATCTATCTATATATCTATCTTTCTATCTATCTACTTCCCTGTCAATCGATCTATCTATCCATCTATCTATCTATTTAAACAGAGTGATTAACCACAAGTTTACGGGAACGTATTAAATGAAAGAGAAGACGAGCCGAGATAGGAATCTTGAAAGACGAGCGCTTCTCGCCTACGAAATAGTGTGCGGCGCGTTAATTTTGGATTTCTTTTGCCTTGTTATCAGTGATGGTTGATCTGTGTGCGTGGACGACCATGACATGCGTGACACATGGCGGTTAGCATATAAGCCGCAGCTGCTTATGGCTTGCACTTTTCCTAATATCTATATATACTTGTGTCAACACACGAGTCAACACGCCCCTCAAATGCACAGGTAACACTCACTCGATAAAGTCGACCTTCACTAATGAGCAATTACGGAACTAAACTAGCTACGCAATTCTGCTATTCGCTTAATTGTACTCTAATTAATTTGATCACCATGTTAGTGTTAAACGTTAACCATTATGGTGATATCGGTAAAAATAGCAATAATAGTGCTCATAACTACAATTCATCATTATTATAATACGATAACTAGTATAAACAAATGCGTCCTGCTTTAATTGTTTTCGATTAATTATAATTCGTTAGCTTGTTGAATTTGCTATTCGTTTATTGCATACAAATCTAAATAGTAAGTGATCAATCAATGTCAAAACTGAACTATCTGATCCCTGAACTCGGGTACTCGTGAAAACAGAAAAACGCATTAGTGCAAGTTGTGATATTTTTTAATTACTGATTGTCAGTAATTAGCCTTAGTGGCTTATAAGCTGTAATTATACTTGTAGTACATCAACGTAATAATATGCGTCCAATAGAGGGTACCAGAATATAATTCACTAGAAAGCAAGTTCACCCATACATAGTTTGTGTGTCTATGACTCGAACATAAAATCTAGAAATAGTGTATTTACTGTATCTTAAACAGTGAAAATGATCAATATTGAATGAATATAGATAGGTAGATAGATACTCAGACAGATAGATAGAATAGATAAATTGATACTTTAGATACTTGGATACTTAGATGCCTAGATACCTAGATACCTTAGACACAGAGAAACAGAGATAAGTAGATATACATAGATCGAGAAGATGAAATAGATGGGTAGACAGATCTAGACAAATAGCTAGACAAATAGACAGACAGATAGATAGATACCTAGATGCACAGATATATAGATACAAGGATACATAGATAGATAGATAGATCGCTAGATAGGTAGACAGACAGTTAGATAGGATGCAGAGACACATGGACACATAGATACAAATAGATATTCGTAGAATAGATAGATAGGTAGGTAGACAGACTGCTAGATAGATAGACAGGTGGATAGATAATAGACAAAGACACATAAGCACGTATAGAAACAAAGATTCACATAGATATATATTTATACATAGACAGATAGATAGATAGATAGATAGATCGATCGATCGATAGATAGATAGATAGACGGACAGATGGATAGATAGATAGATAGATAGATAGATAGATAGGTAGATAGATAGATCGATAGATAGATAGATAGATAGATAGATAGATAGACAGATAGACAGATAGATAGATAGACAGATAGATAGATAGATAGATAGATAGATAGATAGATAGATAGATAGATAGATAGATAGATAGATAGATAGATAGATAGATAGATAATTAGATAAACAAATATATAGATAACTAAACAGATACATGGATAAGTAGATACACATACACATAGATACTTGGATACATGGATAGTAAATAGACAGATAGATAAACAGATAGGTAGATATAATTAGATAGATACACGCATACACATAGTTACATAGATACATCGTTACATAGATGCATAAATACATAGATACATAGATAAATAGATATAATAGATACATAGATAGCAGATAGTAGATAGATAGACAGATAGACAGATACATAGACACACAGACAGATAAATATACGTGGTAACAATACTGATTTCTGTTTCGTCTCTGTCCTGTGTGAACGCGGTGCCACAATATTGTGTCAAAAACGGGAACAAGCTTGCCTTATGGGAAACAGCTGAACTGCTGTATCTTTGACAAAAGCCAAGCAAGGCTAGAGCGTGTTTACTCTAGCCGTCTCTGTTTCGGTGTTTTTCCGAGCTTTTCCCCGCAACAGGAGGGGTCACTCAGCATCAACGGCCAAAGAACCAAGGGATCTAGCTGCTGGCACGGTCGCAACAGATTAACACTCAGAAAAGGCATCCTCCAACACAAACTACTAGAATCACTCTGAGAAAAAATTAAATAAAATACTAGTAATAGTAATAGTAACATAAGGTTAGTAAATCACCAAGCAATCAGCATATCAAATCATCATTAAATCAGCAATCAAAAGTATTAAGGCGGATATTATAAGCTGATATCACGTGCCACTTAAGGCTTCGTCACGTGTCAACAATCCCTCTGTTTTGCTGGTCTCTCACACTCTTCCCTTATAGTCTTCTAGACTCGTGAGAAACTAGGATCCATATGCAGGGAGAATCATAGGTGATTCACTGGAGAATCCTGACGACGAATCCTCAAGTGATTCAAACTGGCTATGTCTATCTATCTGTCTAAAATCTGTCCATCTGTCTATCTATCTATGTATCTAACTATCTATCTATCCATCCATCTATCCATCCATCTATCTATCTGTCCATCTATCTATCTGTCCATCTATCTATGTAGGTCTTCTAAACTCGTTGGAAATTAGGATCCATATGCCAGAAGAGTCATATGTCAATCATTGGGGAATCTTAACGATTCCTGAAGTGATTAAACGTGCTGTTTCGAAATGCTTGGAATATTTGAAAATCATACGTATATCAGCGATATGTATTAGTGGAAATCAGTAGAACTCAGTGGTAATCAGTGGTAATAAGTGGTTGATTAATGGATATCTCAGCGGGAATCAGTTAAATCAATGAGAATATGTGAGAATCCTTGATGTTCAGCTTAAGTTTGATTGTTAATTTAGTTTGTACATTTTTTAAATTTATTGTGTGAATACTGTAATTATGTTTAACTCTAATTTCACTGTCCTTGAAAGCAAATTGGATTGGTATTATAGTGCAGCGAAGGAGAGAATCATACTGAGTCATTTTGGGTCATTTGCGAATCTTGGTTTATACTGCTTCCCTTGCAATGAGATTCACACGAAGCTGGCTAACTGGAAGAGAATTAGGGAAGTTGAGTAGATTCATTCATTACATTACACTGCATAAGAGTCATACTGATTCAATCGAATGAAAAAATATGAATCATTGAATCATCTGAGTCACTCGTAATGAAATACCCTATACTCAGACTATTCTAATCTGCCATACCATGAATGTGGCGTAGATAGATAGATAGACAGATAGATAGATACATAGATAGATTGTTAGACAGATAGATAGATAAGATAGATAGATAGATAGAGAGATAGATAGATAGATAGATAGATAGATTGATAGATAGATAGATATAGACAAGCAGTTTTATAGATAGATAGGTAGTTAAACGGATAGGTGGGTAGATAGATAGATGGACAGAAAGACAGGCGGATGAATTAGCTCACTAGACAGTAGACAAATAGATAGACAGATAGAAAGATACATTCGTAGGAAAACTCGAAAAGTCATTCCTGAGTCACTGTAAGTCAGTCAAATCGAAGCTGAATACTAAAACTGTACTCTTCAATCTGTTGTTCAGTCATTCTACTTTGTGCTAAGATTCGTGGAATTTGCTTTACTCGGAATGAAAATCACGGAAGATTAATTCAGATTCATATCAGCAGAGCTCGGTTGCGAATCAAGTTTTAATGTCAGGTGTCACTTTTCTACTTACTACTTCGTCTCTACTGTGCTACATACCAAGTTATACACATGAAAACCTTAAAAGTGAAATTAAAGGGGCCATAGGTTTACAAGTATACAGTCTAGAGCATTAAAAACAGGGATAAGTCCTTTGTTTCTTGCTCTTACACTTACAAATTAGGTATTACAGCCCAGCTACTACTGAACGTAGATCTAGTAGTAATTGACACAGTCGTAAAGTTTCATTTAAGATCGGTTGTTTAATTTTACCGAAATAAAATACCAAATTTTGTCAATGACTAAAATTACCTGTCATTCAGTATCCCTTTTTTCAGCTCTAAACTGTACCTACACTTGATTTCATTTCAGAACCTTCCCTATTCAGCAAGAAGGAAAACCATATTGACTATCCACACTATCAGGAATTACAAGAATCAAACATGAATCTTTACAGGAGACTTTCATATATGTTAAGATTCGCACGATATGACCGACATATTGTTCAATGTTTCATTCATAATAGATAGATATGGGTAGATAGATGGATAGACAGATAGATAGATAGATAGATAGATAGTTAGATAGATAGATAGATAGATAGATAGATAGATAGATAGATAGATAGATAGATAGATAGATAGATATATAGTAGATAGATAGATAGTAGATAGATACATAGATAGACGGATAGACAGACAGACAGGCAAATAGATAGATAGATAGTTAGATCGTTAGATAGAGAGATAGATAGAGAGATGGATAGAGACAGATAGATAGATAGATAGATAGATAGATAGATAGATAGATAGATAGATAGATAGATAGATAAATAGATAGTTTAGGAGCGATAAACAAGGGCTTCTTGCTGGGAAGATGTTGATTGCCTATTGCTCCTACACTTTCAAAGATATAGCTACCTAAAAAATACTGGGTGTAAATCTAGTATTACTTAGTACACTGTTAAAATTTCACTAAAACAGGTTTGATAGTTTAGCCAAAATAAAATCCTAAAAGTTAGAAATTAAATCAATGTTCCGCCATTGAGGACCTCTGGACTGTACCCGCAGTTGCAGTCCCCATAACACAAGCATAACAAGGAAGAAAGAGAGACCAGAAATAAGAGCGAGATGGCGTTTTTTTCTTTTTTTTAAATAGAGATGAAATTTGAATCGCCTAGCCTGCACTGTCGAATGTTTATTCAAGCGCATTTAGCGGTTTATTATCTCAGTTTTTCTATTTTTTCCCTGGCTTCTCCCCTCCTTCTCTTCTCACTTCTCTTTAGGGTTTCTACAATAGTCGACAGGAGCGAGTGTTGGATGACAAGCTGAGGAGCGTTCGATAAAGTGTCCAATGTGGATTGGCTGCCTGCAGCTAGCGAATCAGCAACGTTGCCAAACCCCAGAAATAGAAAAGTGACGCTATTCAACGGGCACCCCGTTACAGCGGACACTGCCTCAGGGCTTGTTTACCGCCAAAACCCATCAACCTATACATCATTCGGTAGAGAATTTCATGCTCATTACCACAAACTTAATCAAATTGTTATATGAATTTAAGGAAATTTTTAAGAGGCGTCCGTTATTGAGAGGTTAGCGGTAGGGGCAGGTATTGTTGAAGTGCTGCTAGAGAGAGAGAGGGGGGGAGAGAGGAGAGTGAATTAGATATTCCAGCCAAGCGCAAGTCCTCGTTATCGATGTTACAGTTGTTCTGTTGGAGGTGTGAGGGTTCATTGGAAGGGGGGGGAAGGTGGTCGGGGGGTGCTTTTGTCGCTGATGGGGGCGAAAGGACGACCAAGTTTGTGTGTGCAGCTCTTTATTCCATAACGATTCAATTTGCTGCAACAATTTCCAATCGCCCCGGCAGCCGCCCAAAGTTTCCAGTTTCTCTCTCTCTCTCTATCTAACCTGTATGTGTCGATGTATATGTGTTGAACCTCCTGCTCGCCGGTTCACCCACACAGGGACTTCCCTCTCCAAAAGCTGAAATTTCCATCACAAAATCTTCCGTGGCGCGTACTGTCGAGTCCCCTGTGGAAGACCGAAACTTATATTTGCATTTCAATAAAAATATTCAGCGGAAAAAGAGGATCAAAACGCTGCAATTCTGATATTTCATTCAACAATTTCTGTATCGTATTTTGTTTGTTTGAATGAATTGCATTCTGGTGACGTAACTATAGAATTCCACGGTATAGTTTAAGATGCTTCCCGATGATCGAAACAGCGATTCAACAAAATTTAAGATTTTTCATGAAAACGCTGCAATTGTAATCAATCAGCTTCTCACTATCATCACAAGATTAATTAGCATTCCATGACTATAGTCTAAAAAGCTTCCCGACGACGGAAACCGCAGTATAGGGATGTCAAGTAACTAGTCTTAAATTGAGTCGACTTTTCAGTCGAGTCGACTTGGAGTTGACTTTTGAGTCGAGTCGACTTGGAGTCGATTTTTGAGTCGAGCCGACTTGGAGTTGACTTTTGAGTCGAGTGGACTTGGAGTCGATTTTTGAGTCGAGTCGACTTGGAGTCGATTTTTTAGTCGAGTCGACTCTATCCTTTGCGTTAAATGACACGACTCAACTCATGATTTCGCAAGTCGACAAACTCGACTCGAGATTTGATTCGACTTATCGACTCAAGCCGGCCTAATTGACTCGACTCGACTCATCGTTGGACTGCGTAACATCGGACTTTGACTCGACTCGACTTGAAGACCAAGGCCGCCGACTCGACTCGGGCACAAGTCGAGTCGTTGAACATCACTAGACTGCAGTCTCGGGGAGGAACGTCTACATTTGCATTCCAATCGTAAAATCGGTGCAATTCGCAAATTGACTAGAGTAATCAGGATTGAATGACTAGTATATAAGAAGTTTCCCGATGACTGAAGCCTTGCGGTTAGGGACGTGTCTATACAAGTATGAAGAGAGGAGATAGGCTTAAGGTATTTGAGTAGCACCAGAGTGGTTGGGAGTTGACCAAGTTAATAGG
>JAIQCU010001107.1:0-26555 GCA_022114935.1 Leptestheria dahalacensis | reverse complement strand
CAGGGGGGCTCCCAAACTGATGGCACCACGCCGATGAGTGTGTTATTGCCACCGATATACTTTGGAGCCATTATGAATATGCAGCCGACCGTTGCTTATGGGCTAACGAGTGCTCAGCACGAGGGAACCGCTTCATCTATCACGCGCACCAAGTCACCACACATGTCCCGCTGTATCAGTGTGCACCTGATTAAGCAAGTTAGTAATTAAACGGAAGCCCTAGTCTTACTGCTGCATGGGTACCCGTTTGGGTGGGGTTTGTATGCAAATACAGTTTGTGTACTGTATTCTCCTGGTCGAGTTGCCCCAGCTTTGATGAAATTATGGGTTTTATTCTATCATATAACACTTGTTAATGTATATATATCACTAACGTCGTGTATTAATCAATAACCTGCTCGCTGCCCTAGTTAGTAGAAATTTACATCTACTTTACAGTCGGGTGCAGATTTACATATGTAATTTACTACAGTAGCTTCGGTAAATCTGTTAAGTCACAACTGCACATACATTAGAGAGCTCTCTACATGTGTTATACAAGGATCACATCATCATTGTTGATGACTTAATTAGACTGTGAATATAAATTGTGGGTATACTGTCGTGACTGTACCATGACATAGATAACACCTAGTATTACAGGTTGGGTGCATTATATCACTTTAGTACATATAGTTTACACTTGTTAGAGTTAAGGTCGGCGTATTTCTTGGCCAAGTTATAGGGGAGCAGTAAAAGTTGATGAAAGTCCAGTTGCCGAGCCAAAATAAACAAGTACAGGGTGGTAATAAAATTAGTGGGCAAGGCTCGTGATCCGGAAACATTGCTAACTACGGCCGCGGCCCTCGTTTTTATTCTGCCTCTATCGTCGGCTAACTGATACCTTATACCTTGTTGACTGAAATGGCTCATGCCGAAAAGCTACAAACTTGGCCTTCGTCTAATCCGGAGCTTATTGTTTTCTTTAGTAACCTCCGAACATCATCCGAAGGCCTTATTACGATGCTGGCAAAACAGTCACTTATTAAACGATGTTTGCTAACAGTAAAAAAGGTAAAAAGAACAAAAAAGGCAAACAAAGAGCGCTGCGTCAGCACCAGAACAATAGGCAACACCAACACAGAAACCGGCAGCTAAAAACCTTTATTATCGATAATAACAATATATCTGTATAGTCTTTGGCTCCTTTTTTGTTACGTCCCCGCAGAATAGTTCGGATTGGGGAGCCAGATAAGAACGTATACAGGCACTCATAAACGCGCAGGGAGCAAATAGTCCAGCTAGACATAAACTACGATTTTATACCTCTTGAACTGTACGTTGTAGAAAACTAACGTAATATCTCAAAGAGAGGCATTAAGGAGAGAAATTAGTTAGCGTCCCGCATTGAATAATTAGCTGGCCATAAGAAGGCTATTAGCCAAGCGCGCTCAAGGTATATACAAGTGAAATGGCTTTGACAAGCTCCTCGCTGCCAGAAAGTCTAAGGTAACGAAGTTACCAATAAAGCTGCACACCAAAGTGCATCACCTAGAGTAGAGAGACTTAGTACTCGAGTATTCGAGTTATCTTGGTCAGTTTCTAACAACTTTCTTGTTGTTGTTAATGTTGAAGTTTGATACGCTTAAAACCTGTGGTAATCGGAGCCCCAAGTGAACGCAATACAAGTTCCATTCATACCCTACAGTTCCATGAAAAACGACTGTTTTTACTTTCTCAAGAAGCGGAGTCTTGATGACTACGGGGCAAAGTTTGAGTATCCGCGGGGAATGAAGCGGATTGTTGCATTCTCCTCTTGTTGATACACTTCTGTATCCCATATTCCCAATCTCATTAGTTTATTAATGATTAAGTTTTAAAATCTCTGATACTGGAATCTTTTAATCCTGTTTTGGCTGTATGCTGTTTCAATGTTCTGTGCGTCACCAGAGGAAAATTTAAAATATGATCATAGGTTAGGTTAGGTTAGGTTAGGTTAGGTTAGGAGGCTAGATGACATAAGTCGGTAAGGGACTCGACTAAAGTTTCGCACAAAATGTATCGACGACTTCGATAACATAGATTTGTACTGTCTGTTTAAGTTTGATACTGGAATGCGAAACGAATCTTTGCTGACTGCGGGACAAAGTTGAGTATCCTTGGGGAGTGGCGAGGATTGTTGCGAGCCCCTCGGGTGCACGTGCGAGCGACTGAGAGGAGGAGAGGTAAATGGTCTAGGAAAGCAAGTCGAGTCAAAAAGTGAGCTGCTTACTGTGACTCGCATGTGAAACACTTTGACTGGGGCCCCTTGTGGCTGCAGCTAAAGCTTTCTTTTATGCTTTTAATTTGGCATTTAGCCCTTTTTAGGCGATCGTTTTCAATCATGTCACGTGTGTAATTGCTTTACAGCCTCTCCCTTTGAAAGTATATGGCTCCTTTGCAATTTTACACTGTGTTTGCTTCTTCCCTCTTCAACGTTTTCTTTCTTCTCCCTTTTATGTCTGGTTCTCTCCATTTGCCTTCTCTTTGGACGCCTGGAAGCCCTTGCTAGGGAGAGGTCTACCGAATACCTCGATGGCTCCTGTTGTGCCTTAACTGACTGACTTGGAACCCAGTGCTGATACATCAAACGCTAAGCCAATTTCTACCAAAAGAGAGAGAGAGAGCGATCCCCTTTTTAAACCAGACAACACATCGAGGAATTATGTTCTGCCTCGTGCTTTTGTTTTCTCTTGTTAAGAATTCAGTAATGAGCTGTTCTCCTGCCTGCTTCCCCTTCCTTTTCATAAAGCTTTTCGTCAACAAATCAGCACTGGCACCCTAATTACCCACACCCAACCGATAGACGAGCTCCTTTTCTACCGCCTATTAGCAGTCTAAACCATGTATTGATAGTTTTCTTTTTCCTCTTTAACCAGACATTACTTGACTCAGTTGATTTATAGTGTGCCTGTTGGCCCCCTTACGGGCCTGTGGGGCGACTGGGATGATACAGTGCTCAATTTGGCAAGTCGTAGCGTGGGCCCCACGTTTCATTTGCCATTAGGCGACTCTATTCTGCTCATTAAGCAGTCCTTAGAGACGTTTTGCGTTGCCGACTCCTTAGTTGGAGGTTTGAGGATCTGCTGCAAAGCAACTCGCTTGAAATGAGTGCCTCTTCCATGGCCACTGTTGCCCATGAAAATCGATATTAAAAGCTATTTCCGGCCTCTTGTAACATTACACGGACCCAGTGCTGTGCCGGAAAAAACGCACTCTTTTCCCTTTTTTCTCTCTATGGCATGAAACTATCCAATATATGTCTGCGTGTAAAGCTTCTAGCCCTGCGAAATGGTCCATATCCTTCTTATGCAAATAGGACAGCAGCAGCGCTTCCGCCGTAGATACACTTGGAATATCATTGTCTACTATATTATAATAAAATAGAATATACTACGAGCTCTCGTATAATGCGACAGAGTGGGGAATAGAGCGAGTCCTCTGTTGCCTTTTGCGGGAGGAGAAGAAAAACACTAAGCATTAATATTACTTATACAGTGACTGAGATACATGGATAGTTGGCCAGGGAAAATCCAGTATGAGCGAAGGGAGGAGGGGATAGAAATGCCGAGAAATATTTCCCCAGTGGCAATATTTGGACTGGTTATTGCTGCAGAGAAGCTCGGCTATAGACAGTAGGCAATAGTGATTCACAATCTCTATTGTAGACGCTGCTAACAATACAACCCGCCTCCATCCCCCACCGAAAGTCTCACNTTCTGTACCTTTCAATTGTATTACAAGCCATATATATACCAAGACTCCCCCCCTTTCCCAAATACTTGTAAATTTCATTGTCAAATCCATCGAATGATTTATTTACTGATCAACTCCCAACCACTATTTTGAACATTTCACTACCACCAATGGGCTGAATGTTTCGTGAATTGCCAACTATCAAGGAATATGTAATTCAAGCCTGAAGAGCAACGATAACTAACTGATTTACTTAGCTAGGCAACATAAAAGTAATGACCTAGTAAACCTAGCTGAGCAACCCAGTAAACAGCATCAACACCCCCTAGGTGTCTCGTTGCCTAGGCAACTGCAGAACTAATTCAAACGATATCTGTAGACTAGTAAGCAAACGGTTAGTTATTTGAATAGACTGAAAATGGCTTTGAAAAAGTTGGGTGAGACAATCTTTCCGCTCCTCTAACCTTTCGGGTGAAAAGTTTATTATAGACGAATCGAGATATGTCGCCTTAGAAGAGTGAAGAAAAACGACAAGAGCAAGTTATCAGACAAACCTTTTGTTTTTGTGCCCCCGTGGCGCATTGTTTTGCTTTTCTTCTTTCTTTTTATCTCAAGGGGGTATAGAAAATAGTTGCCGGAGGAAGTTGTGCTATCGCTTTCACGGGCTGGTCATTTCACTAAGACATCCATCATGAAGGAATCTAATGGTTTTTTGCCTCTTTCTCTCTCTCTCTCTCTGTCTGTGTGTTCGTTGCGCGCCCGGACCACGATGGATCTGCTCGCAGCTGTCCACCGTCAGCGGCAGCTTCTCTCTCTCTCCTTCTTCCCCGGTCCCGAATTACAGCTGGCCACGGCCGAACTAATTGGGTAAACACCGTCTGTAATGAGAGATTATTTGCAATCATCTTTCTCCCTTCTCTTCTTTCCATCAGCTGTGTTTAACTCTCTAAATAACATGGTTAACATGTGTACCAGCAACGATGCACTGGGTAGTACTTCTATTTATGCATACTTGCGGTGGCAGTTATACTTACTCCTACGGTTTGCATTCTGTGTAGGAAGATGAAACCCTGGGAGTTTTTTTTCGTTTATCTTACTGTGGGATATAAAATGTGGGTTAGTACTTGTGCGCATTGTCTTATTCGGTTGCATTGTTTGCAAGTACGGTCAATTTTCGGAGGAGTCTGTTTAATCCTGGAAATAAATGCTAGCCGGCTTGCTATCTAAGACCACACTCGCCAGCTTTGGCTGCGAAATAAAAACAAAAAACAGCCAATGGCAGTTTCTCACAGTTTTACTTCCTTATGCCCTTCCTATCTGTTCTTCATTGTTACCACAGAGAGAAAGGAAAAAGAACATCACAAAGCCAATACGACTGCTTTTGTCTTTCAACCTTCAACAAAGATATTCTTACGTGTATTTCTGAGAATGCAGTCTGTGTTTTTGCTACCGTATATAAGTCATCCACGTGCAGCTCATTAGGGTGACAAGTTTAAACGATTGTTTTCCTTCTTCTTCGGTGTTCGTATGGTACGTTGTAGTTCAAAGACATTACCATAATTAATACAAGCTTCCATGTCTGGATTTCTTTAAAATAACGTGCAAGTCCGTTTTCGCCTTAACGCCACCTATCGGCAAATCACCAGACTAGATTCTGATTATTAATTTAGTATTCTTCCGAAATCTATTTCATAATTTTTTCCCTTGGTATTTTGATGAAAGACTAATATGCGAGTGGTTATTATTTAATTTTGTATTTTATTCCGTAATCTGTACTGTTGCCACATTCTTTGATTTGAGGCTCACGCGTTACGGCGGGTGACGCTGACGCCATCTTATCACGTCGCCGTGGTCACTTGGGGAACAGCTTGCACTTTGTGAAGCCGTTTGCTTGCCACGTTCCGATACGTACACACTCGTAAGTAACTTTTACACCGTTTTCGTTAGCGGTTTAGATAGAATTGATATTGGGTAAAATGGAAAGCTTTATATCGTCCAAGTTAGGCAAAACCAGTCCAAGAAATATTGATTTAGAATTTGGCGTTGCTCCCCCCACAAGGCTTAACAGGGGCGCCATTTTGTTTCCCTTGTTCTCTTGTCCTTGAGAGGTTGAGAACTGGTAGTTAAGAATTGCCCTATTGAGTTTTTTTTCTAATCTTAGATCTAATTTGTTGCAGATAAACCAGAATGACTTCAGATTATGAATCAGACGAGCGCGAGGGAGGCGGCGGCCACGGCTACCGCGGTGGTGCGGACCGCGACGGAGGTGACAACACCCGTGTTTACGTGGGTAGCATTCTCGACTCGGTACAGAAAGAGGACCTTGAATCCAAGTTCTCCCGCTACGGTAAACTGGTCAGCGTGTGGGTCGCCCGAAACCCGCCCGGTTTTGCTTTCGTCGAGTACGAGGACAGCAAGGACGCCGATGCTGCCGTAGAAGAAATGAACGGCCAGATGTTCATGGGCTCAAAAATCAGAGTCGAAATCTCCCCAAACAAAGGAAGGGGCCGTGGCCGTGGAGGTCGCGGTGGCGGTGGTGGCGGCGGCGGACGTGGGGGACGGGGAGGTGGTTTTAGGGGTGGCGACCGCCGTGGTGGAGGCGGCGGTGGTGGGTTCAGGGGAGGTTTTCGCGGGGGTAGGGGTGGGGATCGCAGCGGAGGTCGCAGTGGAGGCAGTTTTGACGGAGGCTTCCGCAGTGACCGCTCCCGAAGCCGAGTCGAAGAACGCAGCTCTTCCCCGAGGTATTAACTTGAGCTGCCTAACCCAGTAAAATTCACGAAAACCAGAAATACACTTCTGGCATGGTTTTTTAACGCCAGATTGTATACTACTGCCATGAATGCACACAAAACCTTGTACGAAACCAAAATTACAAAGTACTTATCATGAACCCAAGTTCTTCAGTTTTCCAGTTTAGAGCCTCGACGAGCCCTACGGCGGACAAACGCACGACTTCAGAATCTTTCCCCCGTATAAGCAAACGGCTTCACGGATGACTATTTCGGTTTTGTCAAAACTCAAACGCAGAGAGAAACAAAGAATCTTCATAAACTACCTTCGGCAAAATTTCAATCTCCGACACGTTCTGCAAACCGAAATAGACTCTGAAGTGCTTCTGCTACCGAAACATTAACTCAAAAAAATACCAAATTCGTCCTGAATTTCAGTATTACCAACGACTAATGAACTGCTCCAGATTAAAATTTCAGGCGGCGGAAAAGAAGACAATTTCTGCGTCTTCGAATGATCTTCAGCTTAAAAAACAAACAATTTCTTCCGTGATGAGTTAAAACAAACCTGTGATAAATCAATGCACTGCTACAGTTTTTTTACGCCAAATTATCTCTGCCAAAAGCAAAAATTCACGAAACCCAAACTTCTATAATCGATACAGTCGCGGCTACGGAATGAAAGATCGTGACGGCGGATTCCGCTCTGGTGGAGGAGGAGCCAGAGAGTCACGTGACACCAATCGACGACCTTATGGCGGAGCTTCGAGAGGAGGAGCTTCCCCCGACTACGGCTACTAAAATTTGAAGCATCTGCGCATGTAAAGTTAGAGACAGGAACTTAAAGAAAAAAAAAATAAAAAACCAACGTTTCGAGTTTCTTTTTCACCTTCAAATGTTGTCGTGGAGTCTTCGTCATTTACGCTCCTTTTTTCTTACAAAAAGCTTTTCTCCAGAATGGTTGAATAAAAGTGAAGTGAAATTATCCCAAACCGTTTATTCGTATTTTACTTCAAAAAATTTGATTGGTTCATCGGCATAAGTAGGTCATTCTGGTTAATATTGGATATGGTTGCTAGGTGTCAATGGAATGAAATGAAGTCATTTCTGGTGCATTTTCTTCTTGAGCATAGCCAAAGCTGCAAGGCGTTCGTTCCTCCAGGCTCGACGCTCTGCGAGCTCCGACAGCGGTACTTTCGCACAGTTGTTTGTCAACGTTCTCGGCTTCCGATCCTTCCATTTGGGGCACGGGTCCAAATGTGTTGCTAACGCGGAAGATCGTCTCGCCATACCTCTTACAGTAGTCCAGCATTCCTGCAAAATTTGGGCGCCATTAGTTTCTTGTATATATATGTTTAAAGTTTGACGTAACAAAATGTTATAATTGAAGAGATATTGGACCTTCAGCATTCAGGTGAGCCGTTTCCAAGGCACCCATGAAGGCGTAGCGTGGCCCGAGTCCATCTGTCATGACGGTATCGATGTCAGCTACACTGAGGATTCCGTCGCTGGCCATACGCCAGCACTCGTTAAGAATTGCATACCTGAATGATCAAAATATTTTGCATTACGTGAACTGAATTTCAATACTAATTACCTTAACAATACCTGGGTTACATGAATAACACAATTAAGAAGTAAAGTTAGAAAACTTTATGTAATTTACTGAATACGGTTCAGCGCAAAGCCAGGCACTTCTTTAGTCAGTGTCACAGGTTTCTGGCCAATGATTGTCATAACCTCTCGGGTCCTGGTTACGATGTCAGGACGGGTCCACGGAGCGGGCACCAGTTTGACGAGTGGGACGTAGAACGGAGGGTTGACGGGATGAGCTACGAGAATCTGTTCTTTATGAACCAGGTGGTCGGAAAACGTGGACGGCAAGGTACAGCTCGTTGAACTGGCCAGGACAACATTGGTATCCTTGATGTAAGTATCAATTTCTGCAAAAACTTCCCTCTTGAGCTCGAGGTTCTCGGGGACGCACTCCTGAACATAACCCGCGTTTTGGAGACATTCCTCCAGACTCAGAGTACCTGCAACATTAACAAATAGTTAGCTAACTGACCTTTACTCAGAAATCAATTAGTTACTCAATATCAGTTGGAACTGCTGCTTTGCCGATAACGTTCCCCGCAGCATATCTGAGGATTCAAGGATTTGTAGTTGCGAGTTGATGTCCTCCATAGCTTTGTTGACAAACTCCATCTGAATGTCATAGAGCTGAACTTGATATCCGCCACTGGCAAAAAGCATAGCCCAGCTTCTTCCAATTAACCCACTGTTTAAAAAAGCTGTCATTTAGCTCATTAAATTGACATTTTCTAAACATTTGGTCGATTTGGTACAAACTTTGATTGATTTGACTTCTACAATTAACTTTACCTGCCAATAATGGCAACTTTCATCAGTTTGTCATTTTGGTCCATTTTGACTCTCTAGCCGATGTCAACTAGCTTTCTGCCAAGAAAATTTTAAGCGCATCAAACTTCAGAATTATCTCAAAACAAAACGTTCCTGTTGTTTTGTTTACACCACTAGTAACGACCAGCTCATGGATTGGGCGGCCGTGGTCACGTGATCGCTTTCTTTTCTCCTATTGGGCCTTTATAGTCTCACGTACCCACTTGTAAGAAAAGAGTTCTGTACAGAATACTAACAGAACAGAATAATATTTTTTTTACAATTACACTTATGATTGCAATGCCAGAAGGTAACTGCAATGTTTTTTTTTCATGACTACACAGCAGGGTTGTACTCAATATTGATTATATACAGGGTCTATCTTGATAGTTTGATCGGTAAGTTTTTAAGCAATAATGTTGATGTTCATGCCGAGGGAATTTTCCGACAGTATTAGTTTAAACAATAAGTAAAAGAGACGACATCACAAATCAGGCATAAACAAGTAACTTCGCGTTTGCTCGTTTGCAGCCTACGGTTCGCATTTTACGCGGAACCCTTTCCTGCCTTTTTCAATGCAACAGATCAACAGGGCTCAGACCAGCTGATAGCCTGATGGCCTGATTAGGTAACTGTGGCGGGTTAGTGCTAGTGCTGTATCACGCTACATATATGACAAGCTGTAATTCCTAAGCAGCTACCCAAGTGTAAGTTTCGCTTTTTTTCCAAGTTCTTACTTTTGCATACTAAGCTAATATATGAGTTGAATGTATCTGTTTTATTCGGCCTTCAGTTCAAATTAAAGGCTATCGCTGTAAGATATTCACTGAGCAGACGACAATCACTCAACAACGACGAGTCGGCGGGCAGAAACCCTGCATAGGGTTTAAAGCGTCATACCTCTACCAAACCAAACCTTCTCTGCTGGAACAGCAAGTTTTAAGCGCAAATCTGCGGTTAAATTAGGGAGAAATGGGAGAAGGTTACAAGATATTTTGTGCAGGAAAGGACAAACTCGGCTCGGGCAGTTTCGCCACCGTCTATAAAGGATTCTACAAAGATGGCGTCAGGGAAAAGATTGAAGTAGCAGTCAAAGTGATCAGAGATTTAACAGCCAGAAACGTTTTGCCGGAAGCAGAAGTCATGCGAGCACTGAGCCATGAGAATCTAATCAGACTTTATGGCTTCGAAGAACGCGCTAATTTCAGGCGCTTCCCAACCTTGTGAGTTACTGAATTCCTCCTCGTAATTAACGCAATCGTAATTACACCTTTAAAGAGTTAGTAACAAATTCATCTGATTCCTATATACCAACTGACGTCAGATTACATACAGCGTTTCACTTGTAGAGTTTTCTTTTAAGCTGCTGGATTAGTACAACTTTGACTATACATAAGACAGGAAGTTAGTACTCGTTTTGCTGCCCGCTTTACCTGCTGTTTTGAAAACTAGCTACATCAAGTGCCTTTACTGGAGCAACTGATTGGGTTTGATTTTCAATAGATGGATTGCTATGGAGCTATGCGCTGGTTCCCTGGACGCGTACATGAAGGGAGACCTTCACCTCGAGCTCAGACTGGAAGCTTGCGTATTTAGTCTCTCCTCTGTAGAAATCACATTGATGCACCAAATAACCAAAGGAGTAGCCCACCTGCACTCCAACAACTACGTCCACAAGGACCTCAAGCCGGACAACATTCTCCTCCACTGGCAAAGCCCTACTAAGTTCACCGCCAAGCTTGCCGACTTTGGTCTGGTGCGTAAACTCGAAGGAGGTCTGGTGGAACCTGGCGATAGCTATTCGGGTAACGCTGCCACTATGTCGCCCGAAAGAGCCAGTGAATTGAATGCCTACGGAACATCCAGCTTAGATATCTACAGCCTCGGTATTGTTTTCTTTATGCTCCTTACCAAAGGAGCGAATCCTTTCGGCAGTCACCAGGATGTCGAGCAGCTCAAAAAGAACAAGGAGTCTGGTACTTACTGTCTGAAACACGATCTGGTCAGACGAAGGCAAGATGCTGTGTGCCTAATTAAGAGAATGATCAGCAAAATTCCAAGTGAGCGGCCGACTGCTGAACAGGTTCTAGAGCACCCAACATTCATGACTAGATTGGACAGGTACAATTTTCTTCGCCAGTTCTATGACAAGGAAGGATTACAACTAGACAAGTTACAACAAACACTGAAGGATAGGGATCCTTTTGAACTGAAAACCTGGACCATTGAGTTCCAAGCTGAAAATGCAGAAGAACTGGAATTTGATCCAAGCCCGTATAGGGAATGCAATAACCCTTTGCATGCATTGGCATTAGCATTTCGCCAGGTAATTTGGACCAAAAAACGCATTTGAAGCATAAACATCATATTGGTAAATACTTAACTGAATAACTTCCATTACCAGGCCAATATAGATGAGGATGTACGAGCCGAAGAGGTATATACCAAATCCTTAGATACAATTAATAACTTTTATCAACCGCCTTCTCTTTTGTTCCTAGGATGGCAGAATATTCGACGAGGTTTATAATTTCAACAAACCGTCTGAAGAGCTTGACGAATCACCACTGGAGGTTGTGAGAAAGAAGATTTTATCCGATGGAATTACCGTAGACTATACACTGACGCAACTCTTCGAGCGGAGTGTGCCTGACTTTGTTTCTCTGCTAAAACTGTCCATGCTGGAAGGAGACGACTTTTTTTTTGAGAGTCTGAACGTACGTTCTTTATATTTCACAAAGTAATTGGAGTTGCTAAAATGTATAATTGCCCTTTTCAGTCATATGGAGAACTTCAAAACGCTGTCGAGTACAACGACGAGGAAGAAGCGTTGAAGATCCTAGACGAAATGTCTGTAGATGTCAATGGTAGAAACCCAGACGGAAATACTGCTTTGCATCTAGCCTGCGAAAGGGGCTCTCCTGCGATTGTCACCATTCTGATGGAGCGTCACGCTCAGTGGGATATACCCAACAATGTTGGTCTCACTCCACTTCATCGAGCAGCTCGTCGTGGTGACGTAGGCATTGTTCGCACTTTGTTGGAAAAGAATCGGGGAAAGAGTCTGGATGCTCGCCTGGTGTCAGGGTGGACGCCGCTGCATGAGGCATCATCTCAGGGTCACGCAGAGTTGGTGTCGTACCTGTTACGAGAAACACGCGAATGGGTCAAAGCAACTGACAGCAAGCGGCGGACGCCGCTGCACGTGGCAGGCAATGCTGAGGTAGCTCAATATCTCCTGGATAACGGGCCAGAACTACTGCATCAAGTGGATCAAAAGGGCAGAACTCCCGTCTTTAACGCCTGCGAGCTTAACAGAGTTACTCTTGTAGCGTTTCTGATCGATAGAGGAGTGAATCTTACTTTGAAGGATTCAAAGGGGAATACACCACTGCACGTTGCTGTCCAATCGTCAGCTGGTGATGTTGTAGAAATGCTCCTACAACATGGTACCGATACCTTCGCCGTGGAAAACGGAAACGGCGAGTTTCCATTGTTCTGTGCTGTTAGTCGAGACAGTATGAGGGTAGTTGAGATGCTCTTGGACTATGGCGCCCCTATCAACCAAATCGACAGAGCGTACGAAACACCTTTGAAAAAGGCAATAAAACGAGGTAAAACCGATATTGCTAAATTACTTATCCAAAAGGGTGTTGATCTTGACGCCGTCGACCCGCTTGTTGGCCGTAATGCACTTCACTTGGCTGTGAAAGAGGAAAATCTTGAAGTGGCCGAAGCCCTTCTGGTAAAAGGCGCCAAGCCGAACGTGCAGGACAGCAGTGACGGTTGCACGGCTCTTCATTACGCTGTTAGGTGCAACAGCGATGAGACAGCCGAAGCCTTCGTGAAATTGTTGATCCGTTATGAAGCTGATGCCAACTTGCAAGATTGTTATGGAGAAACAGTCCTTCACAAAATAGCCTATCATCGTCGATTGCACTTGAAAGAAATTTTAATTGAATCTGGTGCCGATGAAACTTTGAAAAATAATAGCGGGGAAACAGCTGCCGACATAACGGAACTTGAGTGGGGAGTTCATGAAGACAACAGTAATTCCTCAGAATCCTGCGATGACGATTGATTGTACAACATCAGACACTTTATACAACTACAAGATGCTTTAAATCTGCCGGGCTATATGTCCTCTCTGTATGCATGGATGTCAATACATATTTCTTAAGTTGGTACATAACGCCAATTAAATTCCCATGCACCGTTGATGTCATCGCTGGCAGCTGAATGAATTCACCTCTTCTTGGTGTTGCCACCAAGATCGCGTAGAATCGTTGCTGATATGGGGGAGGACAGCACGGTCTGTGCACGCAGTGCACGGTCTCATTTCTAGATCACGCCACAGTTTGGGCCGAACAAAGAAGTAGAGTAACATGCTGATAGCTGATTTACAAACGTAATTTAAATTACAGTGCCTTGATGAGACTACCCCTTTGTGCAGTTGCACGAAACTGCACAATGATGTTGCAAAGGGAGCATCATAAAGTGTTTCTTCAGGCAAGTTGCATGAAAAATGCATCAACTCATCTCTCTGTTCACGCAAGTGTTCGCCGACGTTATGAATCAGGAAGATGGGGATTTTTCGGTGTTTCTGTCTACCAGTGGTTGTGGCGTGATTCCTGTACTCACTCTGATTTTATACCCAGTATAGATTCATCAGTACGTGCAACATGGTGAAGTAACTGCCAGCTCCTTCTGAAGACAATCTGGGAGAGAAAGAACCCTGTACTGTCCAAAGCAGAAAAAACGTCATCGCTGAGGAAAAGTTGATTGCCTATTGACTGTACTAGTAGTACGTATTATATAATTAAAGAAGTTAAACTAACCCATACCACTACAAAACGAAATAAAAAATAAAAAGATACAAAAATACCAAAAAATACAAAAATAGAAAAAGAAATTAGAACTAAATTAAATTAAAGCTGCACTTGAGACCCGAATGACATTAAGAACCCATTTTAAATTTGACATTCGCAAGTTTTAATAATTTTATTCACTTAAGTATTCACATGCTTGGCACTAAATGATAATAATCTGTCCAGTTGCCTGCAGACTGAATAATCATGAAAATCAATAACATAATAAATATTATCATGATAACTTAGAAAGTATTCAAACGTATTATGAACTATACCACGACAATATTATGACATTATTACGACATATTATGCGGTATATATGACAGTTTACTGGGTCATTGTCGGCATTATCATAATAACTTAGCCTGGATAAGGGAATTTTTTTAAGCGAAAAAATATAGAGTAGTTAAGTAATAGATCAGCTACCCGTCTTACCAGGCGAGTTTCCCGCATTCCTACATTGAAAATAAGTTCTGTTGTAACGTTTAACTCTTGATCGCATCAGGGCACTAAATATTCCTAGATTACTAATTTCAGTGCCACCTTTTACAACATTATTCAGCGGCGGCGTTTGCGAAGGGGGGTTAACCATAAACTAAAAGTTGATGGTCCCTTAAGTTTACATAGAGTTTTGCCCTCCCTCCCTGACGAAAAGTTGAAACGTCGCCACGGTGACATTACTGATCCAACTCATTTCAGTCTACACGACATTGGTTTAGATAACGACAGAGCAGACTGTGTATCGAAGGAAAATAAGCACTCGCTGACACGGTAAGAGACATATGCAACTGAACTGCAGTGATGCATAATCCCACAAATGTTTTTTACACCTTCGATACTTCCAAAGCGGTTCGTCTGAATCATTTCTCAGTCTTTCAAATCAGAAATCCGAGGAGCGTGAGGGAGGCGGCTACCGCGGTGGTGCAGACCGTGACGGAGGTGACAACACCCGTGTTTACGTGGGCAGCATTCGCAACTCGGTACAAAAAGAGGACCTCAAATCCAAGTTTTCCCGCTACGAAGAATTGGTCAGCGTGTGGGCCCATCCATCTACCCAGTTTTGCTTTCGCCGAGTATAAGAAGACGGCAAGGATGCTGATGCTGAAGCTGCCGTAGAAGAAATGAACGGCCAGATGTTCATGGGCTCGAAGATCCGAGTCAAGATCTCCCCAAACAAAGGAAGGGGTCGTGGACGTGGCGTTCGTGTTGGTGGAGGCTGTGGCGGGTCCAGCGGAGGTTTCCGTGGAGGCAGGGGGTGAGGAACGCGGCGGAGGTCCCGGTGGAGGCAGTTTTGACGGTGGCTTCCGCAGTGACCGCTTCCGAAGCCGCGTCGAAGAACGCAGCTCTTCTCCGAGGTATGAACTTGAGCTATGCCTAACCCAGTAAAATTCACGAGACGCCAGAATATACACTACCGCCGTAAATGCACGAACCTTGTACGAAAGGCAAAGTAGCAAATAGTTAATTATGAATCTAAGTTCTTCAGTTTTCCAATTAGAACCTCGGCGAGCCCAGTATTCTCTGCCAAAAGCACAAATTCACGAAACACCAACTTCTATAATCGATACAGTTGCAGCTACGGAATGAAAGATCGCGACGGCGGATTTCGCTCCGGTGGAGGAGGAGCCAGAGGGTCACGTGACGCCAATTGACGACCTTATGGCGGAGCTTCAAAAGAAGGAGCTTTCCCGGACTACGGCTACTAAACTTCGAAGCATCTGCGCATGTAAAGTTAAGAGACACGAACTTGAAGGGAAAAAATTAAAAAAAAAAAAAAAACGTTTCGAGTTTTTTTTTCACCTTCAAATGTTGTCGTGGAGTTTTCGTCATTTACGCTCCTTTTTTCTTCCAAAAAGCTTTTCTCCAGAATGGTTGAATAAAGTGAAGTGAACTTATCCCAAACCGTTTACTTATATTCTTTTTAAAATTTAATTTGTTAGTCGTTATAAGTAGGTCATTCCAGTTAATATTGGACATGGTTGCTAGGTAGCACTGGAATGAAATGAAGTTATTTCTGGTCCATTTTCTTCTTGAGCAAAGCCAAAGCTGCAAGCCGTTCGTTCCTCCAGGCTCGACGCTCTGCGAGATCCGACAGCGGCACTTTGTCGCACAGTTGTTTGTCGACGTTCTCGGCTTCCGATCCTTCCATTCGGGGCACGGGTCCAAACGTGTTGCTAACGCGGAAGATCGTCTCGCCATACCTCTTGCAGTAGTCCAGCATTCCTGCAAAATTTGGGCGCCATTAGTTTCTTGTATATATATGTTTTCAGTTTGATGTAATAGAATGTTATGGTTAATGAGATATTGGACCTTCAGCATTCAGGTGAGCCGTTTCCAAGGCACCCATGAAGGCGTAGCGTGGCCCGAGTCCGTCCGTCATGACAGTATCGATGTCGGCTACGCTGAGGATTCCGTCGTTGGCCATACGCCAGCACTCGTTAAGAATTGCATACCTGAATAGTCAAATTATTTTTTATTACGTGAATTGAATTTCAATACTAATTACCTTAACAATACATGGGTTACATGAATATAACAATAAATAAGTAAAGTTAGAAAACTTTACGTAATTTACTGAATACGATTCAACGCAAAGCCAGGCACTTCTTTAGTCAGCGTCACAGGTTTCTGGCCAATGGTTGTCATGATCTCTCGGGTCCTAGTTACGATGTCAGCACGGGTCCACGGAGCGGGCACCAGTTCGACGAGTGGAACGTAGAACGGAGGGTTGACGGGATGAGCTACGAGAATCTGTTCTTTATGTACCAGGTGCTCGGAAAATGTGGACGGCAAGATGCAGCTCGTTGAACTGGCCAGGATAACGTTGGTATCCTTGATGTGGGTATCAATTTCTGCAAAAACTTTCCTCTTGAGCTCGAGGTTCTCGGGGACGCACTCCTGGACGTAACCCGCGTTTTCGAGACATTCCTCCAGACTCAGAGTACCTGCAACATAAGCAAATAGTTAGCTAACTGACCTTTACCCAGAAATCAATTAGTTACTTGATATCAGTTGGAACTGCTGCTTTGCCGATAACGTTCCCCGCAACATCTCCGAGGATTCGAGGATTTGTAGTTGCGAGTTGATGTCCTCCATCGCTTTGTCGACAAACTCCTTCTGGATGTCATAGAGCTGAACTTGATATCCGCCACTGGCAAAAAGCATAGCCCAGCTTCTTCCAATCAAACCACTGTTAAAAAAAATAGCTGTCAGTTAATTAATGGTCATTTTAGCATTTCCCTATATTTGCGGCTGGTAAAACTTTGGTTTGGTTGATCAATTTTATAACCTACCTTCCAATAATGGCAACTTTCATCGGTTTATCTTGGTCCATCTTTGCTACCTGGCCGATACAAGTCAGTTTAAGGATTGGCCAGTAAATTGTTCAGCGCACCAAATTTCAGCAGACTATCTCAAATCATCGGTTGTGTTTTTGTTTACACAAACTTTCAGCAGCTTCGCCCATGCAGATTGGCCGCCTAGAGTCACGTGACCGACTTCTTGTCACCATGATGATGTCAATGGATCGATGTGAAGCTTATTTATTGTCTACTTGTTTCTCTTGACTTGCTTTCGGGTTTAAACATAACACACAACAATAAATGTTGTTTATCGATAAGCAGTATAACTATACTAAGTGCTGTTCGCTCAGCACAAGACCATGTAAGAGTTTGACAACACTGCAACATTGCTGCCCGTTTTGCTGCTCACAGCTCGCAGTTTATTCAGAACCCTTCACTCCAGTACAGGCTTTGATCAGCTGATTGCCTATATAGTTATAAACGGGGCGGAACGGTACCAAGGTGTAAATACGAATAGCTGCAATATTGGGCAGCAGCCGACTTACTAGTAATTTCGCTTCTGATTGCTCTTATCGTACACTCGCATAACGTCTTTCTTTTAGCTGAGTTGAGTGTGTCCGTTTTCTTATTCGGACTAACTTCAGTTCAGGTTGGTCTGTCGAGGGCTATCGCTGCAAAAAACCTGTACGTGGATAGCTAAAACATGGGACAAGAGCGTAAAATATTTTATGCAGAAAAAGACAGGCTCGGCTCGGGCAGTTTCGCCACCGTTTATAAAGGATTCTACCAAGATGGGGACAAGGGAAAGATTGACGCAGCAGTAAAAGTGTTGAAACATTATTCAACAAGCAGAAATTTCTTGTTGGAAGCCTATGCCATGCAAACACTGAGCCATGAGAATATAATCAGACTTTATGGTTTCGAGGAACACGATGATTTCAGGGGCTTCCCAACCTTGTAAGTTATTGAATTCTTACTTCTATACAATGCAATCATAACTGCAACTGTAGAAATGAAGGCTCATGTAATCCATGCACTGGCTGGCGCCAGAATACGTCACAGCGTTTTACTCGTAGTAGGTTTTACTTTGAAGATACTATTACTGCATGCAATTCTGAATTATACTTTTTATTGTAAATTAATACTACTTTCGTTCCCGTCTTACCTGCTGTCCTTAAAAGTAGCTATCAAGTACCTTTACTGGAGCACTTATCAAGTTTGATTTTAATAGGTGGATTGCTATGGAGCTATGCACTGGTTCGCTAGATCCGTACATGAAGGGAGACCGTCACCTTGAGCTCAGACTGGGTGATGACGAATTAAGATTCTCCTCTGTAGAAATCACATTGATGCACCAAATAACCAAAGGAGTAGCCCACCTGCACTCCAACAACTACGTCCACAAGGACCTCAAGCCGGACAACATTCTCCTCCACTGGCAAAGCCCTACTAAGTTCACCGCCAAGCTTGCCGACTTTGGTCTGGTGCGTAGACTCGAAGGAGGTCTGGTGGAACCTGGCGATAGCTACTCGGGTAACGCTGCCACTATGTCGCCCGAAAGAGCCAGTGACTTGAATGCCTACGGAACACCCAGCTTAGATATTTATAGCCTCGGTATTGTGTTCTTCATGCTCCTCACCAAAGGAAAAAATCCCTTCGGCTGTCATAAGGATGTCGAGCAGCTGAAAAAGAACAAGGAGTTTGGCATTTACTGCCTGACACACGATTTGATTAAACGAAGGCAAGATGCCGTTTGCCTAATCAAGAAAATGATCAGCAAAATACCGAGTGAGCGACCCACTGCTGAACAGGTCCTACAGCACCCAACATTTCTGACACAATGGGACAAGATGTGTTTTCTTAACAAGTTTTATGACAAAGAAGGATTACAGTTAGCAACGTTGCAACAAAAACTTGAGAATAGGGATCCCTTTGGACTGAAAAACTGGACCGCTGAGTTCCAAGCAGAAGACTTAGAACTGAAATTTGACCCAATTCCGTACCAAGCAAGCAATAACCCTTTGCATGCATTGGCCTTAGCGTTTCGCGAGGTAATATAACGCAATCAAACTAGAAACATAATCTCAACAAAAGCTGAACTGAATTACTTTTTACTACCAGGCCAACATAGATGAATCCGTTCGGGCCGATGAGGTACCGTCTGCTTAAGTCCAAATTACAAATTTTTTCAACAGCCTTTTCCTCTTGTTACTAGTGGGAGAGAAAGATCGCTGACGTGTTGGAACCGTTCGAAGAACGCAATGAGCCACCATTGGAAGTTGTAAGAGACAACATTTTAGCAAAAGGGCATTTTGTACAGTACTCGTTGATAACGGTCTTTGAGCGGAACGTGCCCGACTTTGTTCCTTTGGTAAAACTGTCTATGCTGAAAGGGGACGACCTGTTTTCTGAGAGTCTCCAGGTAAGACTGGTCTGTACGAATGAAATATTGAGGATACTGAAAGGTACTTTGGTTATATTTATTAGCCGTACGGGAATCTTCACAACGCCATTGAGTGCAACGACGAGGAACGGGTGATGAAGATCCTAGCTGAGAAATGTGAAGACGTTAATGACAAAAACCCAGACGGAAATACTGCTTTGCATCTAGCCTGCGAGAAGGGCTCGCCTGAGATCGTCACGATTCTCTTGGAGCATCAAGCGCCGTGGGATATACCCAACAATGCTGGCCTTACTCCTCTTCATCGAGCGGCTCGTCGTGGTGACCCAGCCATTGTCCGCGCTTTGTTGGAAAACAATCAGGAAAATAACCTGAGTGCGCACCTGGTGACGGGATGGACGCCGCTGCATGAGGCGTCGTCTCAGGGACACGCAGAATTGGTATTGTCCCTACTAGGAGAAACCCATGAGTGGGTCAAAGCAACTGACAGCAAGAAGCGCACACCCCTGCATGTAGCAGACAATGCTATGGTAGCTAAACATCTCTTGGACAAGGAGCCAGACCTACTTCATCAGGTGGATCAGAACGGCATGACTCCCATCCTTAACGCCTGCGAGATAAACAGAGTTGGTCTTATAACTTATCTGTTGGAAAGAGGAGCGACTCTTAAAACAAAGGATTTGAAGGGAAATACTCCACTTCACGTTGCTGTCGAATCGTCCGCCGCTGATGCCGTGCAAATAGTTCTACAGCATGGTGCCGATGTCGTCGACATGAAAAACGGAGACGACATGACTCCACTGTTTTGTGCTGTTCGTCGGGACAGTACAAGGATAGTTGAGACGCTCTTGGACTTCGGCGCCTCTATCAACCAAGTCAATCTTGGTTACGAAACACCCTTGAAAACAGCAATCAAACAAGGCAAAACAGAAATAGCTAAATTACTTATAGACAAGGGCGCCGATCTTGATACCCAGGACCTGCTTCTCGGCCGTACTGCGCTTCACGTGGCTGTCAAAGAGGGAAACCTGGAAATCACCGAGGCCCTGTTAGAAAATGGCGCCAACCCAAACTTACAGGATATCAGTGACCGATGCACGGCTCTGCATTACGCCATCCTTTGCAAGAGCGGTGAAACAGCCGAAGCCTTCGTGCATTTACTGTTGCGTTATAAAGCTGATGTCAAACTGCGAAATCGTTATGGAGACACCGTTTTTCGCATAATGGCGTCCCTTCGTCGATGGTATCTCGAAGATGTTCTGATTAAAGCTGGCGCTGATGAAACTGTGGAAAAATATAACGCTGAAATAGTTGGCGACATAACGGAACTTGAGGAAGGAGCTTCTGAAGGCAGCACCCTTGACGACTCGGATTTCGATTAGTTGCTCTATGAAAATGACAATGTAACTTGTCGTCTTTGTGCCTGCCTACCCTATACTGTTCTTATTATCAATAAAGGATCTTTATTAGCTCGTGTAAACCACAATCTGAATTTCGGTTTGTCTTTGAGTTAATGCTGGTGTAGCTTTCTTTCTGGATTGGCAGTAAATCCGGCCGGATCACCGATGATATGGCGACAGTGTTCAGGCTAGTTAATATGCACGATCTCATCGCTAGATCACGCGATGGTTTGGATCGCCTAAAAAGAGTAGAAGAACGAGCCGAAAGTTCGATTATAAATATTATTTAACTGACATTTTTTCGAGAAAAGACGCCTACTCTTTCTGCAGTTGCCAATCAAACAGCGATGCAGTAAAGGGAAAATGGCACCTTGTTTTCAAGCTAGGTAGAATGCATGATCCCATTTCTATTTACGCTACTGTTTGAACGTAAACCAGGGTTGACCGGTGTGACGGTTGGTATGCGCTTTACATGGCCATGGAAAAAGGAAAATCTGGCAAGTCGCCGAGGCTTTGCTAAAAAATGGCGTTAACCCCTAACCTACAGGACAGTAGTGACGGTTGCACGGCTTACCCTTACGGCACCTGATGCAATAGCGATAAAACAGCCAAAGCCTTTGTGAACGTACCGATCAACATACTGGTCAACTTGCAGGATCAATATGGAGAAACTGCAATTTCGCAAACTGGCCCACCATCGTCGACTTTATATACCTCAAAGACATTTTACTTTAAGCCGGTACCAACAAAACTTTAGAAAAGAATGAAGCAGTTGCTGACATAGCGGAACTTGAGGTAGTAGCCATCTTGAAGTCAACGTTTAATGTTTCGAATCTAGTGATGACGATTATTCGTTCATTGGACTATGCATGTACAAATCTATTATCTTTTCTGCCGGGTTATATACCCTATCTGCTTCTACCGGTGTTAATACAAAATACTTACATGGGTAAAATAAAAACCCAAATCTATGCTGCACCTTGAAATTTAATTGCCGGTAGCTTAATGAGTTTGTTTCTTTTGGGGTGCATCAGATCCCGCAGAATCACTGCTGATAGGGAGGCATCACGTTTAATATTCACGTAACTTAATAAGCGCTATCCTGTTTCTAAATCACGCTATGGGCCGCATCGAGAGAGGAGTGGAATAACAAGACGAAAAGTTCACCTGCATGCGTAATTTAATTGACAGTGCCTTAGTGAGTCACCCCTTTCGGCAAGAACCGTACAGCGATGTTGGAAAGGGAACGTCATGTCTTGTCTTCAGTCAAATTAGAATTCAGGATCTCATTTCTGTTCACGTGACAGTTAGGATGGCATCAACCATATTACGACGGCATTTGTTCCAGCCGCGTATCTACCACTGGTTGTCGCGTGGCTGGGAATTTCAAATTTAGTTATCATAGATTCATTAGTGCGTGCCACGATAATGGGGCAACTTGAGATAAGCAATTTCGCTACTGTTTCTTCCAGCTATACACTTGATTTCCTTAGTGGGTAATGACATTACTACTTCATGATGGGCTTTCCGCTGAAAATCCAGGTTATTAGGATAACTATAATGACAGATTTGTCACGACTACATCCGCAAGTCATGCAGTTGTTTCGTATATTAATTGCTACTTCTACGACTAAGGTGTTAGCTTCGTTCATCACGGATTTATTGCAGTCTGTAAAGTGATGCTTTTGTATCTTTGAAACGCGAAAGCTTTGATTAACGTACAATTCAGCAAAAGTTGCAAAATAAGTTAACCAGTCGTCCTTTTAACCAGTTACCTGTTCACCGCTGTTTCACGGATGCTCTTGTATCGTTAAAACAAGTAGCTCCTCTTCCTTTGTCTATTCCATCTGCTCTGCAGTGATCTGAATTTTTTAGTTCTAGATGACAGGCTTGATCAGTCTGTGTATGGTCGCATCGCGTGACTCGTTAATACCACCGCCAAACTGGATTGAGCATGTGGTCGCCTTGTCTATATTAAGCGATCCCAAACGGCCTTTTCTTCCATATGATCTGAAAATGTTGAAACGCATTAATCTTCTGTGGTTCTGTCTCCTGCTGCCTTTCGTAAACCAACTTGGCATGGCAGGCCGAAATAAGTCGGTCTTAAGGGTCCTTTTTCAGGAGGTGCTAACACCCAAAAGTACTGACTGCGATGTTAACGCAAGGCTTATATTTTGTTTAGGATAACCCTCCTTTCCTCTACAAGACAACTTCGGACAATGGCACCTTTGTTTTACGAGGCCACGGTCTCACAGCAACGGACTGGGTTCTAAAATATGCGAAGTTGAGGTAAGGTACAATATCACACGGTCAATATCAACTATCATCTTGCTGCAACTTCCTACTTTCTTTGGGAGTAAAAACAGTTTAAAGCTTAAATTCAGATTGATCTTCAAGCTTTGAGTAATACTCCAGCAACTAAATCAAAGCTGAACACATCTGAACTGTATATCTGAAATTGTTTGTAATTATATAAGTCATCTGGAAAAAAACGAGTTCGTTTCTCTTATCAAGGTAAAGAAAAAGAAAGCTCAGAAAAAACACAAAGGCTTCATATTTGTCTCCATTGTTTATCAGCATGGAGACATATTAGTCATTTTTTCCACTCCAGGTTTTTTCCCTTTTTTCCCCTTTTTTTCCGGACCGTTTTTTTAAAAACCCTGTCTGTATGTAAAATCGTTGTCTCTGTTTCCAATTCATAGTGTTATCGATTATCCTTACGTCTATTTTGTTTTATATATCGTTCAATTACGTACGATTATAATCGTTTTTGTTCTTCTTGATCTTGTTTATTTGCGTATCTCATGTTTTCGTTTCTTTACAACGATATGTCACATGCTAGGTACTTTTTTTAAATCTTTTTTTGGTTCCTCAGATTTGTGTAAATCTTGCCTCTTTTAAAAACAGGCAACTCTTTTTTCCCCTTACATTTTGCTAGTTTACCAGTTCCTATAGTCACTTTTTTTCCCAATTTCAGTACTGTTATCAATTATTTTCATTTGTATGTGTGTGTGTGTTTTGATTTCTATTTTTTAATTTTTTTATTACTTTCTTTACCCTCTGCTCGTTTGTGTCTAGCGCGCTGCTTTCGTGTTTTTTACGTTTTCATTGGCTAAACTGATATTTTATTCGGAATTTGTTTTATTTTGAGCTTTTGGCTTTTCTGTGTACTAAGATAATAATATGTTAAGTTGAACCAACCCGGGATGTTATCCAACCGGGCTTAATACACTTGTTGTTCATAAAAAAAAATCGTTGTCCCATCTCTTTACATGGTAGCCAAACAAGTCCGGACATGCTTCGCCTTCTCTTACACTGCGGGTGAGCCAATCATGTACCCACGTGCCGTACATGAGTCGACCCATCTTTTGAAGCTCTTTTCAACTGCGGTCGACTCAATTGCGTACCCACATGTCGTATATGAGTCGACTCAACTTTTGACGCTCTTTTCAGCTGCGGTCAACTCAACTGCGTACCCACATGTCGTATATGAATTGACTTAACTTTTCACGCTCTTTTCAACTGCGGTCGACTCAACTGAGTACCCACGTGCCGTAAATGAATCGACTCAGCTTCTGACGCTCTTTTCAGTGGCGCTCGGCTCAACCGCTTACCGACTTGTCATACATAAGTCAACTTAACTTTTGACACTTTTTCAATGGAACTCGACTCAACTGCGCATCTACGTGTCGTATACGAGTCGACTCAACTGAAAACACTTCTTTTCAGTTGCGCTCGACTCAATTACTTACCGACGTGTCGTATATAGGCGGACTCGACATTTAACGCTCTTTTCAGTTGCAGTCTTCTCAGCCATGTACTAATGTTTCCTTTTGAGTCGGCTCGACGTTTCACCCTCTGTTTATATGTCTATGCCATATGTCTGTCTATAAGTAACTACTATCTACCAACTACTAAGCGCGCGTAAGGTGCACAGTACAGATAGGGGTCTGTCGTCACGAGCCGGCGGCCAATGAACATCGTTTTTTTGCCTTCCAAATAACTTCATTTGACTTAACGCAACGTTATATATACATGAACGATATATATTCGTAAACAGCTTGAAAAGTAATGTAAGGACGCACTGTAAGAATAATTTTTCTAGAATCTCGCTCTCTACGTTTCTTCTTCTTCTTCTTCTTTTCGTATTGCACCCCGTTCCTTTTACGAAGAGAACGAATATTTTGGTATTATCCCTTGTTTAAACATTCAGTGTCTAATTTCCTTCTTTTGTTTGTAATTCTTCTGTAGTTATGTATGGGACACGTTTCCAGCCTACCCTTTCGCTGAGGAATACACAAAGCCAGTGCCGTCGAACTGGACCGGTGACAGAATAGGAATATTCAAGATAACTGTGAGTATTTTTGCCCCATGTCGTGATTTCTTATTTTATCTAATGCAAATTAATAATGCTTCTAAAGGATTTTGATGTCTTGGTTACGCAATTTGGTTTTGTGGCGGATTCAATCAAATTAGGCGAGTCCACTACAATGGACATGATTACCATGACAATGATTCTACCTTACCCGGAAGAGAAACCTAAATTGTGGTCCTTCGCTTATCCATTCACAACCACGGTAATTATCCCTTCATAGTCCCTGCATGTATCAATTCAAGGGATACCTTGTAATGCCTAAACTTGCTTATCTTCTTACTACTGTAAACTACATAAGGAAAGGCAAGTAATACGAATATAACCCATGTTTTGTGAATGGTCAACAGGTGTGGGTATGCGCGCTTCTTTCAGCGGTTCTTGTGGGTGGTTGCGCCAAGGCCATGCACCTTTCAGCTGCTCCTAATGAAACATTCGACAGCCCGTTCATGAATTTGTTTCAAGTCATCATCGGCCAAGGTATTACGGTTGTCGTTTCTCCCGTTCACATAATGTACTTGAGAAATTGCTCAGGCGGTAGCTGTTCCTCGCCCAAGTTCAACCTGCGCATACTTGCTGCCACCTGGAGTGTAGCTGCGCTTATCCTGTCCAATGTTTACCTGAGCCTTCTAGTGTCGTTCTTCAGCTCGTCGTATCGAGTGCCCTTGGCGGAGAATTTGCAACAAGTGCTGGATAATGAATTGGCCCCCGTCCTTGTTAAACATAGCTTTGAAGAGGGAGTTTTTCAGGTGACTTATTGGCTAGGTTCACTTCTTATTCATTGTACTAAACCAGTTCATTAATTTCACTGTGTTACACTTCTACTGAAGGACACTCCGCCGGGGTCTATATATGATCAAATTTACAGGAAATCACGTGACAGCATAGTTTGCACTATTGATAACTATACTACCACATGCGTTGAATGGCTCCTTGAAAAGAAGTATGCAGTCACATTCATGGTAGGAATTTAGGATGTATTTTGATGTGTTTATACTTTAATTGTTCTAAACAAACGCTTTGGCGTATTCCAACATCTTACCCCTTCGTTTGCAAAACAGGCTCGTGCCGGAGGCGAAATTTGGTATCAAGATTTGACAGCCCGAACTAACTGCAAGTTAACATCCATAGACCTGCAAGGAATGCAAACGTCCTACGAAGGGATATACATGACGCCCAAAGGCCATCCCAACTACAAAGATGTTTCACTGGGGTCATAAAGAATCAGTTATAAGTACCATTATCCCATTGCTGACAAAAGCCTCTTCGTTAACAGAATGCTCCGACTTAACGAATATGGACTAGGAATTCCGATGAAAATGCACGAGAATGCTTATAAAGAGTGTACCTGTTGCAACTGGAA
>JAIQCU010001106.1:0-29191 GCA_022114935.1 Leptestheria dahalacensis | reverse complement strand
AGTTTACTTTCAACAGGATAACCCTACGCCTGTTGCTAACCTTCCGCATCCTATTCCGGCTAACCCGGTTAATCCGGCTAATGGCAATGTACTGGCCCTAGTCAAACGCAGTGATCGCCTCGGTGTTCCAGCCTTTGCTGCTGATCAATTCAACATAGCTAAGCCTGCTGCTGCCAAAGGTGCTGCTAACCTGTCCAACCTGGTAAAACCTTTACCTAAACCGGCTATTGGCATCGGTAATCCGGCAAAGCTGAAAGATGTTAAACTGGCTGAACCGGATAGACATAAAGCAGCTGAACCTGCTAAACTGAAAGCTGCTGAATTCGATAAGCCTAAAGCTGCTGAACGCGTCAATTTGAAAGCTGCTGAACCTGCCAAATTCAAAGCTGCTGAACCCGTCAAATTCAATGCTGCTAATCAGGAGAACCTTAAAGAGAACGACCGGAATGCTGCAGCAGACCCGGTTAAACGAGCTGCCAATAAAGAGGAACCCGCAGCAGCAGCAGCAGCTCCTCCAGTTCAGCGAAATCGGAATGTCGACATCTTTTCCAAAAAGATCGAATTTGATAACTTTGACAACGTGACCGGCGCTTACTATTTCATCGTACCCAACACGGTTCATTTCATCCGCTTCAACACGCCGGACTTCACATTCCCCGAGTTCATCTGCGTGCTGGCGGCGTTCAAAAACCAACAACCCGATCGAATCATGTTTCACACCAACGTCGACGACTTCGAAGGTCGATACTGGGAGATGATGCAGAGCATCGACGAACTCAGCGAGATCATTTCCATCAACAAGATCGAGTTGCCCAACACGATATTCGGTCAAAAACTGTCCGAGGAGTGGCAGGAATGGCACGGATCGGATCTGGCTCGAATCAAAACCGTCATGGCGTACGGAGGAATCTACCTGGATAACGACGTCTACATCGTCCAGAGTTTAGATCGATATCGCGTCTTTGAACTGGCTTTAGGGTGGGACGAAGGTCAGTTACTGGGAACCCAGGTCATCATCGGTCATAGAGATGCACGATTCTTACCGATGTGGTTGAACACCTACAGACAGTATCGACCAGATCTATGGTGAATATCATGTTTCACCTCAATTTAATTACATTAGAGATACTTGTAATTATACGGCGTGTTTCTAGGTATTACAATGCCGGTGAAAAGCCGACCAAGGAGATTTTGGAGAAGAAACCCGAACTGGTTCACCGGGTCAAGCTGAAATTCGGGATTCAGAATTTGCTGGCTGAGATGTTCACGCGCTACTGGAAAGAATGGCGCGATCAGGAAACCATTCACCTGCTGGTCGGACACCGCTACTATCTCGATCCTCACTACAAAGAATTCAAGGATTTCGACGAAGACATGATACGCGATTACGAGTACACCTTCGGTGAAATGGCGCGTGAAATTCTCGATCATTTCGGATTTTAAAATTGTCCTTTTTTTTAAGAAAAACTTTTTTTCGCGCTCTTTTTTTTCAAATTTTAAATCCGAAGAATATACCAAGTTTTCAAACTCTTGCGCGGTTACATAAACTGGTTATTTCTACCTGGAAAAAAGTCCGCATTTAACACATGTGCTTTTTTAAGGAAAAAATTAATTTAATTAATAATAGAGGGTACCTGATAACTAATTCCTGTTTCACGCGTCGGTGATAATCATCACCAGCGCTGACGTATTTATTTTTAATATTCATTTGCCCTTTCTTTAGTTTTAAGAGAGAAATAATGACGAGAACAGCTGTTTTGTTTTTTGCCTAAACTGTATTATAATTAACAAGGGAAAACCCCGCCACCTTTAATATAACAAATTTCAATTTATTTTATTTTTAAAAAATCTTGTTTTTACTTTGCTGGAATTCTGATTTGTGTAAAGAGGGAAATAAGTAGAAAGAGATGAGAGAAATGACGTAAATTAAAACCTTTTTTTAAAAAAAGGACTAAATTAACAAGCAAGTATATAGGGGTTATTTTTTTTAAACAATAAGAAATTAACGACGAATGAACAAATAAACTAAATAATTTTTATAATGAATAAGGAGAAAAAAAATATTATTACGGGACGGTTAAGTCACTCAATTTGGCCAAGAGGGAGAATAGAGAACAGTGAATTAATAAGAGAAAAAAGCCAAACTTTCGTGTTTTCGAAGGCCACATTCCACGAGGTGCGGACCAATAAGGAGGGGTAGAAAGCCAATTCGTCTGCTGTGATTGGTTGCTGGATGAGTTTCGCGTCTGGGATTCGGTTAAACTGGCGTCTCGGTGGAGGGAGCAGTTTTAAAGGCGAACGGTGGCACCGTAGTGGTTGCCATTGTCGAGGACGTGCTCCTGACGGTAGGCCTCCCAGCGGGCGTCGTCCGACTCGTGCGTCAGGTAGCGGATGCCCACGTGACGCTCCAGCTCGCGAAGATCGCACCACGTTTGGTAATCCTAGAATTGTATTCATCCAGTTTAAATGACCGTTAGATTCTAATTAACTTTAGTATAATCATAACATTAAACTTATAGTTTACAATGACAATCTGGCTTTCAGTAAATTAAAAAAAAATATATATACACGAGGTAAAAGTGAAATTAGTTGATGAAGATATTCGTCAAACCAAAACGAATATTATTATATAGACTATTGGTTAAGTTAATGAATTCAATAGTTAATTGTAGTTAATATATATTCACCAAATTAAAAGCTACCAACTTGTGAACGTGCTATATTTAACAATCCAAATTAATTCGGGTGGAATAAGAAAAAGCATTATAAAATTTACCTGGAGCCAGGGATGCATCATAGATTTCTCCACGGAATACCTCTTCCTCTGCTTCACTTGCAGCAGGTTGCCAATCAAATCAATGGCTAAATAAATCAATCACTCAATTTAATTGAAATTGAAACTTGATCCAAGTATCTCACTAACCAGGGCGCGGCAATCTTTCAAAGTCAGTCTCTAAATACTAGACTCGCTAATTACGGATATTCAACTTTGATATTATTAAGTAGCTCGATTAATCCAATTATGACGATATTAGCGAATCTTTATCAATAAAAATTTCATAATAAAATTAATTACATTTTTCAATATACAAGTAAAAATTATCAAAGTGTAAATTGCGAAATAAGGATAACTAGAAAATTAATATAAATAACAGCTCGATTAATCCAATGAAAAAATTATATGACCGATTATTTTCCAATTAAATTAACAACTTATTAGGATAAGATAACAGAACTGTGAAAAGGAGACCTTCTGAGGAAATCTCCTTCCAGGGATTGGGCGGATACATGAAGGCAGCATTCTGAATTTGGTCGTTGATATCCTCGTCCTCGTTGAAGGGGAAGGTCCCGCTCAGGCTTACGTATATAATCACGCCGACGCTCCACATGTCCAGCGATCTGTTGTAACCTTTATTCCGCAGCACTTCCGGAGCTGTACACAATCAAAACAAGACGATAAGCACATCGCGGGAAAAAGTTAACTATAATTAACCAATCCATTTTCATTCCCATTAGAAAATCATCTTAATTAACGCCATATTTATTTATTCAATAAGTCACAAAAACCCTTCAATATACAAACCGTAACTGACAAATTTATTGACATTCCCATTAACATGTAACCCAAATTAACCAAAAATAATTATAATTAACCAACCATAATTAATTAACCAACCCATTAACATAACCCCATAATTATTTATTTACCCAGATAGGCCGGCGTTCCCACTACGGATCTTCTGAAGGATTTCTCTCCGATGATCCTGGCGAATCCAAAGTCGCACAGTTTCACCTGCGGGAACTCGGCGTTGGAAGACAATAGAACGTTTTCGGGTTTCAGATCGCAGTGGACAATGTTTTTGCTGTGCAGGTGGCGCAAGGCAATCAAAATCTGCGAGAAAACACATCAGGTTCAGTTGTTAGATAGTTCTTCCTCAATAAATGCAGAATGTTTAGAGAGGCTAAAATTATTTTAAAAGAGAACTAGGTTTTCACTTAAGACTGAGATTGTAGTTTCCTTTGACGTAGATTAAATTAAATTTTGTTACAATTAAATTCAATTTGAATTAACATTTGAAATCAGATAGAAGTATCCAACGCTCAGAATTAATTTTTAACAAAATTGAAAAAAGCAGAATTAAAGCTCCATTTAAGATTACACTCGTAATGAAATTAATTTTAATTCAAGTATATAAATTTAATTCAAGATAATACTTTAAATTAGATACAAGCTTTTGTCGAATCGATATTTACAAAACCAAAAAAATAAGATATCCAAAATTGAAATCGTACATATAATCAAGTCAAATTAGATTAAGTTAAATTAGGTCAAATGTATTTTGTTTAAAACAGTTTGCGCCAAGGTACCTGCGTGATTAAAAACTTGGTAATTCGCTCGGAGAGTCTACCCTTCTCGCTGGACAAAATCATTTCCAGCATGTCTCCCTTCAGCTTCTCCATGACGACGAAGATCTTGTCGGGCGTCTCAAACATGCGCTCCAGGTTGACGACGCCGGGGTGCGACAGGTTCTGCAGGATCGACACCTCGTTCTTCAACTGGTCAGCCTGCTTGGTGGGGAACCGCAGCTTGTCGATCACCTTGATCGCCACCGGTCGCGTCAGTCTTCGATGAATGCCTGGAAAACCACAATCACATTCATGAATATTAGAAATAAAAATTTAGAATATATTGAGATATCAATAGTCGTATTTTTAAAATTAAGATTTAGTTTTGCTTTAAGTTACCTCCATAAACGACTCCAAACTGGCCAGAGCCGAGGACTTCGTCGGCAAAGATCTGGTAGAGTTGACCGATATCCGAGACCGAGTCGTCCTTTTCGCCGTTCGCCTCTTCAGCAGTCGCTCCTGGAAACATACCAACGTTTTATTAATAATTTCATTCTCGTCACAAACTTGGCAGTTGGCTGAAGAACCTTACTGACAATCGAGAGAAGCAAAACAAAGATTAGAAAAACTGGAAAAAGGACAAGAGACCAAGAAATAGAAACGGTAAAAACATGGAATATGAAAGAAGAAAAGGGAGGAACAAATGGTGAAACACGTGGCGCAGACAGCAGGAACTTCTTTGATGAATCAGCAGAGTAAAAAGGTGGTTACAGACAGTTAAATAGTTGGATAGGTAGACTGAGATAGATGGATAGATAAATTAATGGGTAGGTAGAAAGAGGGTTAAAATAGATACATAGGCGCATAGCTAGATGATGGAGAGACGGCAGACAGATAGATAGATAGACAGAGAGATAGAGAGTAGAAAGATAGAGAGAGAGGTAGATGGACTGATAGACAGACAGATAGACAGATGGATAGATAGGTAGAGTAGGAAGTTGATAGGCAGACAAGTAGTTAGGTAGAGACAGTCACATAGAAAGATAGCTAGAGTGATAAATACGCAATTAGATGAACAGAACAATGATGGTTACAGAGACAGATAGATCGATAGACAGACAAACGACCGCTTAGGTAGTTAGACTGATACTTAGATACACAGACGAACCATAAAAAGTAGAAAGAAAGAAATAGCAAAAACTACTATCGAAGATAAGATAGAAACACGACCAATAAAGAAGAAGAAAAAAATCTGTGACACACTTCTTGTTGGCTGTGTAGCCGCCTGTGTTTGCGGAGTGACGGGCAGGAGCGCTTGCCGTATGGCAGTTTCCCAGGATTTGGCCAAGTCGACGCCGATGCCCGTCTCCAGGGCCTGTGGGAGCGAAGCTGCTGCGTTGCCATTCTCCTTGCGACCGTAGTTGGGATCCTCGCCCACCATGTAGTCCACGTTGGCAGTGCGAACTTCGAAGCAGTACGGCTTGTCTACAAACACAAAATTCAATATACACTAGCTACCAGTCTTTTTGTTTGTTTATTGTTGTTTTTTTTAACTTTCAACAAATCAACTTAAGCTAATGCTATGTTATTCAATAACTAATTAAAATCCGACTTAATTGATTGGGTAGTTCGCTTTACTGATACCGATACCGGAAATTTCGATATATCGATGCTTTTCGCCTCCGAAATATCGTATCGATATCGAGTGGCCAAGGGTTTGAAGCTATCGCTAAGGAAACGATATCGAGATTTTTGCAATCGTTACTGATATATCATTTGCATTATATCGATTACAAATAGCAATTACATTAGGTAACATAATTATAATTAAACATAGTTGAATTGCTAGTCAAATATAAAGCTGAAAGAGAACTTGTACCTTTGGCAGTTTCGACGACAAGGATCTCGGAGAGATTAATGGTCTTGTAAAAGTTGGAAGACGTCTCGTTTTGGTACATCGTCAGCGATTTAGTATCCAGGCGCCAGTAGTGACGCTTCCTCTACAATAATGGCATCAAACGCGAAAACACGATTAACTTTAAATTCACTTAAATAGTAATAAACTATCAACTTAATTTACTAAACAAAATCTATTAGGACAAAGAAAGAAATAAGGAAGTCAACAAGCCAACCAACATACAGTGGCTTCCTTGTTGGTGAAATGGACCATCCAGCCTTCCTTGATAACGTTGGATCCTCGTCGTTTGGTGTGTTTGAACGACTGCACCACTCGCATCAGCGGGATGTTGTTACTCATAGACGGGCTAGACAACAATTCCAGTCAATTAACCATACAATCGCATAGTACTGAATATGCTGTTTAATACCTGCAATGTATTTTAACGGTCGTTTCTTCCTCCGGGACGTTTTCCAACACTCCGCTGCACGACTATTTTACCGGTGAATTAGTAATTATTAATAAATTATTTTAAAAAATATACAAAATTCAAATATACAAAATCTTTAAAAAAAATCAATTTAAAAAACATTAAAATCCAATAAAAGAGAAGAGAATATTGAGACGTCGGGTAGAGGGTTTAGACGAGAAGAGAAGAGAGAGGGGTTTACCATGGGCATGATGGGCTTCTCATCCAAATCACTATCGTCGTCCATGTCCGGCTGGGCGTGATCTCCTTCGGCGCCCTCCGAGTTATCAGAACCCGCATCTAAACAAAGCCAGGTTTGAATTACCAGACATTTCAGCTTTCCAATTATTAACAGTCCGATTCATTCTAACATCAAACTCCCTGACATAAACTAATACGAGTGAGATGCAACTTGTTGGCAAGTATTCTCACCTGCTACAATATTGAATAAGCCGTTTATCAATAATTTGTTTTTATTGATTATCATAAAACACTACGAAGTAATTAATCTACTTTATAGTTTTACGCTGTTGACCAATATTGAAATACACGGATAGTATGAAGAGAATACCGCCGTCTTTGGGTGCTTCTCCAGTGCAATCATTGGGTACGAGTTCTTCGCATTTGCGGTGGACGTTGTACTTGCAGTCCTTGCACTGTTTGCCTTGCTTATACAGTCCCTTGAGCAGCTTCTTGCACCAGTGGCACATGGTCGGTTTGATGTACGAGTGCAGCTCAAATGAATGCGGCACCTGATCGAAACAACGAGCCATTAACCAACAACAAAAAATTAAAATTTGCAAAACGGAAATAACAGAACTTTTACGGAATAGAACAAAAAAGGGAGAGAGCGTAAACACACGGACCCCCGTGAGACAACAAGTGCCATTCTTCTCAACGTTTTTTTTGCGTATCGATTGTTTGAACAAACCTTGAGTCGGCCTGCTATCTCCATCTCCACCTTGAGAGGTCGTCCGCCCACCGAGGGACTGCGCGCCGGTCTCAAGACGTGCGGACTGCTACTCCCCGTCGAGCTGTGCGACACCTAAACCATTCGTTAAAAACGCTGTTAACACAGTCTCAAGTCGACAACACCGGGAATTTGAATCGGGAAACAGATATTTGGTCACATGGAATTGTACCAATGGAATTTCAGCAACTTTTAATCTTAATTTAAGTTATCATTAGGTAAATAAATAGCACCGTTTTTCAAGTCTTCATGTTGTTTAGTAGGAAATGCACTCTCCGCTGTCATTAGTCATGAGAAAAAGGCAGCTCGCATGGGATTATCTCGCTTCCGAAAACTTTGGCAACTGTCACCCAAAGGCGCACAGAAAGCCAAGTTGAAACGCAAACTTACTCCTCGTTCATCCGAGCGTAGAAGATGAACAATATTAAATAATTAAATTAATAAATACTATCGAATAACAAAAAATACGACATTAAAATATAGTAATAGATAATTTAAAATAACTTGATAAATATGACGAATTTCCGCGCTATACGGAGGTTAAATTGGCAGACGCAATACCATCGTTGTATAAATATAGAATATATTTTCTTAAAAGGTGAAAATAAGTCCTTTATCGATTAGCCAGTCTAGACTGTCTGTCAATCTTTCACGTAAAAAAGCCCAGCAGCGAGCCGTTCGGTTAATTAGACCACGTGGGCTTTGAATCTGATCCTTTCATTATTCAGACGCTAATTTGATGGCTTTAAATTCCTGATACATAACCCCAATCAAACTTGATTGATATTAACTATCAGAGGGCGAAAAAAAATTACAAAATACGTTGAGCTGGATTCGGTGAGGCATTCCTGCGAGCTGGACATGGACATGGCGCTCATGGGTGACAGCAGTGACGAGGATGACCTCCTGGGCGCTTGCCGGGTGTACGAGCAGTTGTTGGGTACCTTGTACACGCATCGTTTGTGGAAGCTCAAACCACAAACTAAAAAAAAATTAAAGAAATGGTAATATAATTCTAACACAATTGAATTAATTAAATTAAACTTGAATTTCAAAAAGGTATATAATAATAACAATAATAAAAAGCTGAAATCAAAATACAGAAGTTAGAAATGAAATATCAATTTTACGTTCGCATTTGAGTCCCTGGCGCACCAGACCAAACAGCATCTCGCCGCAGAAATCACAAAAGGCCGGCGACTTGTAGGAATGCACGCTCAGCTGATGCGGGCGAATGTGGATCCCGTCACGGATGATATTGGCTGCAATGATTTATTTATTTTTCATGTAAATATCACAAAAGCCGGTTAAGATCTGTTGCATCCCGCATCAATATATAAATGTCAATAACAAGAAACGTCATTCATTTTTACATGCTAAATATAGCAGCTACTTTCTGTCTTGAATTTATTTTGGATCTCCTCACCTGCCAAGACGATTTCCACCAGAGTATCGTTGGTTATTTCCGAGGCCGAGTTAATTAGTTGCAGAACGTTCGCCGAGGAGTAATCATGTCGAAAGAGATGCATGTACTCGCTGAGACGCGATATCCCATGGTCCGGGAACTGATTTTTTTAAAGAAGTTTTTCAATTAAAAATTAAGAAATTACATCAACATCAATAAATTACGATAAAAATAAATACTAATTGAACACAAAAATACATTAACCGTAATTTTTAAAAATATACATACAATCAACAATAAAAATTTAAAAAAATTAAGGCAATTAAGGTTATTATACGAAATCGGTTCAAAAATGCACCCCAAAGACGAGGCGCTTTATCAATAATGACGCAATGACGTCAATGCTGTGCTCCTGATACACGTTCTTCTTTCTTCTCAGAAACACACACAGAAACGTTACATACAGCAACAAAAAAAAACAAGGCAATCAAATGTTTGCTCGGTTGATAGCCGCGTTCTCCCTTGCATCTTAGTACTTTGTACATTTTTCTGTCAACAGGGAAAACCGAGCACGTTCCCAGAAACAACCGTAATAAGTTAGGATCCAATGAAATTGGGATTTCCCCGCGGAACAGCACCCTTGACGCGGTCCAGTCTACCCACTGAGGAATGTAAATTGATTGCTCATGACGTCATCACCAACTTACTTGCTTTTATTATTCTTTTTTTTATTTGGTTCTTCTCCAGTGAACCGGAACGGGGCCGAGGCCAGACCTTAATGAGCGGCAAGTCATCACGAGACGAATGAATATCATCCGTTTACGTGATATCATAACTTTTTTCCTCTTTGAAACGGTCTCACTGAAGTGAGATATTTAAGACTTACTTTGCGGGTGACAAAGTCGCAGGCAAAATCCTTCAGCGTCTTTAAAGTCAACTGCGCTGGCTCGACGGCAAAGTAGTCCCGCACTAGCCCGACCTGGAACATGAACACGATTTCATTGTTTGAGTCTCCCATGGTTGGATTGTGTCGACAGTTTTTGTTGCATAACAGACAGCGTCCCTCCTCGAGCAACCGTGTTGGGTCCCGCTAAAGCAACAGGTGCCACCCTGGAGAAAAGAAAAGCGAAATAAGCGATCCAATATCTCGTTCTTTCATGTTCAAACTGGTGCCGTATGTTGATGCATTTACGCCTCCAAAAACCAATAGATAAAAGTCTAAAAATGCACATAACATAAAGTTAACAATTTCCAGGGCTGATTAAGAAGTCAGCACTTGTGGCCCAAGGCAGAACTGGGTCAGGTTCAATGAATCACTAACGGAGTTATATGTTAAGGTCACTGAACTTTTTCAAGACAGCAAACCGGGCTTACCACTTGTGCTTTTCTTCAATTCGTGAAGATTATGGTGATTTGCACAGTTTAGAGGCGCTTGCAGTTTGCAATAGACAACTTTATTTAGGCCACTAAGTGGCAGGACCCAGTTGAGAACAAGTCACTTCCTACTACTGTCAACTGTAAACTAAGCCTGGTACTCACATGCCCTGGGGCTACTATCGTATCCGAATTCCAATACTTGCGTGATCATTCTCAATCGCTCTGTAAAATTTATATTTAATAACAGTACATTATAAATTCAAATTAAATAAAAAGAAACTTAAGGATACTTGTTATAGTATTCGTTAACAATTTTTTTTTAAGCAAAGCTTACGACTGTAAGGTATTTGGCAACCCTGAAAGGCGGCACAGTCCTATACCATATCTAAGCACTAATGGCACGGAACTCACTTTAATTAAGGGCCGAGCTACGCACTAGACACTAGTGGCCATATTTGTTCAAAAATATACTTATTAATTATAATACTCATAATACTGTTCCTAAAAACATCGATTTGTTATCTATTTTGCAAATTTCTTTTTAAATATTAATAATTTAATTGCAGTTGTTTAATGCAAGGCTGATAATTCTCGCTTTCTTATTATTTGTCTACCGTGAATCAACGTGTTTCACTTGTTTTATTTCCATATGTTATTATATTAAACTTCAAATTTCACTGAGGAATTCTATAAAATGCGGTACGACATGGGGCACAACGTACGGTACGCATGAAACTTTCTACGGAATTACGAAATGACAACATTAAATGATATACGCTAATGATTGAAATCCAGAATTTCCTAATATGGTTATTACATTATAAATACATTACGCTCATCCAACTGACAATTATATTCTAAAAATCTGAAATGACTACTACACGCCATCTGGCGGTAGGTTATAAGGATAAATGATTTCTGAGTTTTCTGTTGGTTTTTCCCCATTTCAGTCTCATTGGATGAGTTAACATGGAAAAATATTTTAAGATCTAACCATACAACAACTTTATTAGTTATTGCAAAGGCTGAAAAGAACCATTGACAAGGGCTATCCTCAGATATTCGAATGTGTTTGAAAAAAGCTTTTTTCTGTATTTCGGGTCAAATAACCCTCGCTCACAACGACAATTAAAGCTTTGTACATTTCCTAATGAGAAGAGGCTTCTAAGCGCTAAACTGTAATGAAATTACACTTTTTGACAGGAATTTGTTGTTTAACCTCGGTATGTAAATTAACTGCACTTAATAAAAGGCAACGCTGCATTGGACTTGACAACCATCTTCGTCTGCTCCTGCTTCATATCCAAAACAACACGCGAACGTTAAATGAACTCACTAGCCTGCATCCGACAATTAGACTATGTTAAGTACTGACAGTAACATGCAAATTGAAGATGGCGAAAGTGGTGCGCAAGCAATTTTACGTCCAATTAAGTGCGACCAGGACATAATAACAAGAGCAGATGGTTCAGCGAGTTATGCACAGGGTAACTGAATTAGACTTCCCTTGACTTGGTGATCTCAAATAATGATTTCAACGCGTGAATGGCTTTTTATTTTAGGTACCACCGTCGTCTTAGCAGCAATCTATGGACCCACCGAACCAAAGATATCCAAGGAACAGGCTGACCGTGCGTACATCGAATTGATATACAAACCTAAGTCAGGGATACCAGGTACTAAGTGATAAGCCCCTGTTTCAGCACTGTTATTTAGTGTCAAACTTATTAGCTGACTATGAAGTTAACATTGAATGTTTATCTACGACGTTTCAGTAAAGTTTTGGAGGTTTGAGGAAACTCGCAATCGTTGAAGTTGTAGATGTTCTGTCTTGGACAATTTGTTCCAATTCAGATATTTTCTCAGTCCTTGTGTTGCTTTGCAAATTGGTTCATATTACATGTATTATACACAAGCTCATAGAACAAAATGCAGCTGCGATTCCATTCCATTTCATCGTTGGTTATAAAGCCAGTCAGACATCAAAATTCCATTGCCAAGAAATAAAAGTATAACGTAACTGAATTTGTTATTGCACGTAGGTGTTGCGGAACATACGAAAGAAAGACTGCTGCGAACTGCTTGCGAACAGGCCGTTTTGACGCACTTGCATCCACGAACCGCTATCAACATCACAGTGCAGGAGATGCAGGACGGAGGAGGGGTATATTATTTATTCGATACTATTTCAAGCTGGTGAGTTACGCGTTTCGTCCCACAGTTGCTCGCAGCTTGCTTAAACGCAGTCAACCTCGCCCTGATGGATTCCGGTCTGCCCATGCGTTATCTCTTCGCCGCAGTAACGTGCATGTTTGACACCAAATGGAATTTTGTTGTCGATCCGTCGACACAACAAATTCGGGTACATAGGAAACACCATCACGTTACAAGATAGATAACAAGTCTTTTATTCTGATTTCAGGAGGGTTACAAGGCTCTCATGACCTTCGCCTTCGACAGCAAGGACCAGCGATTACTGTTTGCCCAGACTGATGGATCAGTCACGTGGAAACAATTAAAGCAGGCCGAAGAAAACTGCCGCGCCGCCAGCGACGTCATTTTTCAGTTCTATCGTTCTGCTGTCAAACGGAAATTTTCCAAAGAATTTCAATAAACTCTTGGCCACTGCATTTTTCTCTTTCAAGTCCGAAAAAAGGAAGGTAGACGCTATCGCCATCTTGTCACGATAATAAAACCGATCCGTTCAAGTGCGTGTCTCCTATTTACAAACACGTATTGTTAGCGTCAAATATGTTACTAGCAGACTTGATAAAGGAAAAAACGAGAACACTTGTTATTAGTTCAGAAAACATGTCCAGTCTGTTTCCTGGAAGTAAACGCCATAAACGGGTCTTTTTTTGCGGCGCCGTTTACATACTCGTTATCGTGCGTACGTCAGTCGATTTTTTAACAACCTTAAGTTTTACACGCGAAACAACCAGTGCATGGACGCAAATAGTATAGGCCAAAAAATATGCTTATCAGCGGTCAGAATCTATTGTTTGATGTCTAAAATCCTGTCCGTTGTAAGAGTCTAAAACGTCCATTTTAAACGCATTTTCTACGTTAGTGAAATCTTATTCGACCTTTGAAGACAGAGGTAAGCACTTTTCCTGGTCAGACTACAATATCGCGCGGTTTGTTAAAAGATAAACAGGTCTCATTGTGCGGCAAAAAACGCAGATAAATTTTATCTTCTGTTAATCTCTTAACACAAAAATAACAGGTTTGACGATGAAATTGGTCGAGATTCAGACGAATTCTACGTTTTTCCAAGTTGACAAAGCATTTGCCTAGCCAGCCGCCTTATCGCTATTGATCGTCCAAAAATGGAGGGGTTCGCAGAAAGTAGGCGTATCTACACGCGACCCTTGGACATTGAATATTGATCCGTGTCGTACTACCAAACCATATACACCGTTCGTTCTTGGTAGTATGCTAGTTTGAGCCTGGTAAACTGTTAGGAGCATAGTACTGGTGTGAATTCATGATACACTATCTTTAAAAGACTTGTTCAAACAGTGGATTTGTTCTAAGGAACAGTTAAGAACTAGTGTAAGCTAGTTTCAGTATAGGTACAAGTCAACCTGGAAAACGAGACAAGCACCCAAGCGCGAACCCCTGAATGGTCGCACTGAGCCACGTTTCATATCGGATCCTTGTGATAGGTGCACCATGATCGTGGTCGCAGCGCGCATGGTTTTGGCGGCAGGACGGAACTGCATAAGATCGATATGCCGTTGTTTATCCTCGCAGTACCAGGGGAGCTCCAGCTCGCGTTACACTCCCAGTGCTCCACACGCTGGGAACACCATCACAACACTGAAAATGAGACTCTTGCTGAAACTGCGTTCAAGATTTGCCGCGCTCTGTCTGTGTGCTATTCTTCTTCCCTTCAGCGTCTTCGTCCTTCTGACTAAGGAGCCCCACGAGCCGTCCGGTGTTCCCAGCAAAGTGGAAACGGACAATAAGCCTGTGGTTGCAATGTTAACGTCACAAGCCAAGGTAAATTTCGACAAATTTAATAACGAGACAGGAGTGGATCATTTCATCGTGCCCAACATCGTTCATTTCGTCCGATTCAACAGAACCTCCTTCTCCTTTGCCGAGTACATCTGCGTTCTGGCAGCCTACATCCATCAGAAACCCGAGAAGATTTACTTCCACACCGATCTGCCCGGCTTCGATGGCAAGTACTGGGATAAAATGAAGAAAATACAAGATCTCTACAGGAGAATCGAGCTGAAACCTGCAGAGTTACCGGCCAAAATCTTCGGACAGAATTTATCGCAAGGCTGGAGACTGTGGCACGGCTCGGATATTGCGCGCATTAGAACTGTGATGAAGTACGGAGGCATTTACCTAGACAACGATATCTATGTCGTTCAAAATCTGGATCGTTATCGCAAATTTGAAATCGCTATGGGTTGGGACCAAGACCAGTTCCTCGGTAGTCAAGTGATTATCGCCCACAAAGATGCAAGGTTCCTTCCCATGTGGCTAGACACCTACCGAGAGTACCGGGCAGACAGATGGTAGGTTATACACAATCTTGTATCTAAAATACATATCTTATCTAGTTTGTTGATCATGTTTAGCTACATATGTTAAAACTAGCCAAACAAAGTTAAGGGAGCTAAGGCGAAAATACTAGCCGGGATGGGATACATCTTTGGCCGCGCTGTTGATACTCTATTATCGCCGTCTTATCTTTTAAAGCGTTGCTTTATTTTCATTTATCACGACCTCCTTAACACGACTGTGCAAAACCGGTACAAACTTCAAACGTGTATACTTTTTCCTCGTGCAAATGTGAATTATGAAAAAGTGATAATTTCAATCCAATTCAAGGCTTCGCCGCTATTGATCGCCGATATCTGACAGGTTAACTCAAGAAAACACAAACAAAACAACATGTCTGCCATCTAGGCGCCTTGGCTATTGATTGCCAAACTTGCGTTAATAGCTAACCAGACAGCAGACGGGACAAACAGTACAGCAACAATGTATAGTTCTCTGCATAGTGTGGCATTCTGATCTACAGATAGTTGATTCTGGAAGTAGTTGAGTCACTTTGAGAAGTTCAGAAATCCGCGTTTAATGGTCAAATTTCCGACAGGTACTACAACGCCGGCGAAAGGCCCACAACAGAAGTGCTCCACAAACGGCCCGAACTACTGCACCGAGTCAAACTCAAGTTCGGTGTCCACATGCTGATACAAGAATTGTTCTCCAGGCAGTGGAAAGAATGGAGAGACCAGCACAGTGTTCACCTCCTGATGGGCCATCGAAGTTACCTGGACCCCAACTACAAGAAGTATCCAGATTTCAACGAAACTGTCATCCAAACTTACAATTATACGTTTGGAGAAATGGCACGTGATGTACTGCAGTATTTCGAAACCCCACATTAGTTTGTTTGCTGTTTTTTATTGGCAACGGCTGAAATACTATAATACAAGTGTGTGTGCTGCCTGAAGATACAGGGTCAACTCTATACAATCAAGATCCCAAGTCCAATCACACAATTATCATATCGTAAATATCAGGATCACCGTATATTCCGATGTAGCTATGACAATAGTACGAAACATCTATGATCTCCCTTATGGGAATTAGCGTCTGGTGAACTGCATGTGATGTTTCTCATGTGACCAGTCAGTATGATACAAGACACTTAATTTCAACAATGCAATATTTGTTACATTAGTTGTGTGCCTCGTTTCCCCCGACTTATACTCGATACATCTCTGTGCTTGTGCAGTTTCAACACGATAATTGTCATCGATTAGCACCCGCATTACAAACCTAAACGTTACATCTCGCAAATTCTAGATAAGCACTTGCTATTTATATACCTTCCCCCGTTGCCGTGCATGCGACGTACTTCGTTAACTACACTTCGCGCTTCGCACCATTTCATTGTGGGAATTATGCGAGTCAATAAAGTTTAATTAGAACGATCTGAATTCATAACAAAATGTATAGAAGCACGCGTAATTTCAAATATATGTTTTACTTAAAGATGCTGAAGTGAAGGTAGCTTTGAACAGAGGAATGGAACGCTGCATATACCGGTGCCAGCACGAATGCTGCAGTCCAACAGAATAAACAATTTAATTATTTTTCTGGTGTTGCATGGCTCATTAATTATATATATATATATATGTATATATCCTTATGTGCCATTCATTCCATCTACAATTAAACTGTTTGACAATTCCATGGGGACATCTGCGAAATAGATGCCCAATGTACACTCGTATCTTGATAAATGAGGTTAACTCAATTTCATCTTATTTTAATAACATGAAAACGAAGTATCGTACATATCTTTACACGGAGAATATCATCTTTGCAGTAGAAATAATGCTGTCGAAGAAGCGTGTCATTATGGACTCTTTATATTTGAATGTTACCATGTAAATGCTAGAGCCGTACATGTCCCCGTTTGTTTATGGGAAATGTATGGAAGACCCATATTTTGATGCATCTATCTTAACAAGCGCCCTGCGCGGTTAACGATTCCAGATATGCAGCTGCTGTTTTCTATTTCCCACTCATCAGGGAATGTAATGTAAATAATTTTACCAAGAAGTCTTAACCCGGTATGCTTAGCCAGCTGGGTTTAATACACTAGTTATTTAAAAAAAAAAAAAAAAAAAAAAAGTCCTACATTCTAGCAGTAAGTAGCCTGATACATCTAATAGACTATGTAATAGTAGTAGTTGTATATAAATAACTTAAAAGTACCAGTACTAGTATATAATAAACTATTTAAGAAACCCTCTTTCGGCAAAACAACTCGAGTTAATCAAGCTTAATGTAAAAGTCAGACTTGGTCTTAGTGCAATCTGTATAGCCATTTTGCGAAACTTGTAATTTGAACCATCTCATACAAACTATACAGTATGCTTTGGGATATATATAACAAAACTAATAGCAAGTTGTTACCGCTTGCATGCTTTACCTTGCACGCGCGTGCACTACGCCGCGAACCGCCTTGAATACTCGAATACAATCCGCAAGAAACGTGTTGTAAGCAGAAGGAGTGTGAAGCAATGGTAGACGGTGAATCCGTCACTCAGAAAAATATTAATGGCCACGAAGGCCGATAAGAAATAATTTCTGTGTTGATCCAACTGATGACATTCAAACGAGTACCTGCATATGGTTCAGTGTTATCGATATGATACCTATCTTCACAATTTCACATGAACTCAAACGACGTATAAGCCAGAATCATAGTCAGTTGATTGCATCCCAACCTGACATTCATACTTTGATGACATTCAAACGAGTACCTGCATATGGTTCAGTGTTATCGATATGATACCTATCTTCACAATTTCACATGAAACTCTCAACGACGTATAAGCCAGAGCGTATGTACACAGTAGTTCAAAGTAAAACCGTATTGTTTTAATAAGTTCAGCTTTGTATAAATATTCTGCTATATTACCGCTTTAGACCTGTTTTGGGATCGTTACTTCGTATGCGTTTACTGAAAAGAGCTAATCTTACAACAGGTCCTCTACTCCATACGCTCCAACTGAAACTACCGACCACGTTGCATGGTTAATTATGAAAAGCAAAGCATTTATAACACAGTAGTTCATTAGTTAATTATTATATAAGTTAATAATTTCGCCTTTATAAGCTATAGTCTTCGTCTGAGATAACACAACTCTTATTATAGATAGCTGGAAAGGAAAATTTAACGAAGATAAACATCACGGAATTGCTGAACATAACAATCTGAGTTGTTATCAAGTTATCTCAGGCACTATTAAATCCCAGGTGTAAAACCAACACGGAGACATCCAATTGTCGACAGGGGCAATGGAAATAAACTTTGCGACAACGGGCAACTAACGCGTCATGCAGGGAAAGTGTTATTGCTTCGTTTACCAACCTCTAGATGGCGCTGTTTACCAATTTATAGTTACATTCCGCGTACCGGAATGCAATACACTTGTTCATCAAGCACATAGAATTGCTGTATAGTTAACAAGTCTTAAACCCAATGCCAAGGAGATGCATTATATGTTAGTAGCAGATCGGAAGCTATAACCAGCGATTTACCTTAATTCTTGATTATTTTCGCATGTGTTATTGTTTAACACAGTTTGCACTGCAGTATAAACTTAGCCTGATTCGTTACCATAGGGGAGGTAACATGTGACAATCGTTGGACACACTTGCTTAGTTGTGCTGCAGACTGCTCAGCAAATTGCAGCCCTCTCATTTTCCAACGCGGTGACCAGCAGTTTGGCTCGACTATACAACCACTCCGCGTCAAGTTATTATAACTATGAAGTTCCGGTCTACAAGGACTGTCATAGTACTGTGCATCGTTTCTTCTTGTGCAGTGTTCTTCTTGTTTAACACAGATTCCTCCAAACCGCAGATCCCCAAGAATCTTGCAGCTCATCAAGTCGACGTCAAGAGGAACAAGTTTGACAATTTCAACAATGAAACTGGAGCGGACCAGTTTGTCGTCCCCAACATCGTACACTACGTGCGTTTCGACAAGAAATCGTTCACTTTCTCCGAGTACATTTGCCTCTTAACGGTTTTCGTCCACCAAAAACCGGAGAAAATCTACTTCCACACCAACCTGGACAAGTTTGAAGGAACGTACTGGAACAAGATCACCGGCATCCAGGAGCTTCATGTTAGAATTCAGCTGAAGAAGACGGAACTGCCACACGAAATCTACAATCAGAAACTGTCGAGCGATTTCAAACTGTGGCACGCATCGGATATCACAAGAATCAGAACCATGATGAGGTACGGCGGGATCTACCTGGATGACGACATGTACGTCGTGCGGAATCTGGATAAATTCCGCAAGTTTGAACTCGTCATGGGTTGGGATCAAGACCAGTTTCTCGGTTCCCAAGTGATAATTGCAAACAAAGATGCTAGGTTCCTACCCATGTGGTTGGAGACTTACAGGGAGTATCGTCCAGATTTGTGGTATTCTATACTCTCATATCATGCTATACTTTATGCATTACTCGTATTATTTGTGTTTCACTACTCCGAGCTATAGGAATCATATTTGCTATTGTTTAGCGTAATGAAATTAAAATTAAATTTAAAGTTGTGAGGTTTGACGTATATACATAAATCTTTCTATCTATATCTATCTATCTATCTATCTATGTATTTATCTATCTATCTATCTATCCATCTATCTTACATATGCTTTCGAATGAACCTGCGTAGGACATTGGTGCCACGTCTGACAAATCTACTTGCTTTTGATTGGCTAGTACTCTCGTCCAGTGATGACGACACAGTGTTGGACAGGGAGTTTCATAGAAAAAAAAACGTTAGGTCATCTTTAAACAAAACAAAAGACAAATCTAGATTATAGGGCTATTATAGAACCACTTTTATTTTCGTAATTTGAACCATAAGATCCTTTATGCGTCGTTTGTTATCCGTGCATAGCCTACTTGTTGGTAACTATGGTAACTAGCAATTCATTTTTTAACTGCATACAAGTAGATATGGGACATCTCTTAACCAATGACAGACAAGCCTAGATTTTAAACCTTGGCTTCTTGTGGGTGACTATAATAACTAGGTAGATAGTGGTCTATCTGTCTGTCTATGTGTCTGTCTGCCAATCTGATATAGAAATATATATAGACAGATAGATAGATAGATAGATAGATAGACAGAGAGTTATATAGATATATACATATATAGATAGACGGATAGATGGATAGATGGATAGATGGATAGATGGATAGATAGATAGATAGATAGATCGATAGATAGATAGATAGATAGATAGATAGATAGATAGATAGATAGATAGATAGATAGATAGATAGATAGATAGATAGATAGATAGATCGGTCGATAGATAGATAGATAGATAGATAGATAGATAGATAGATAGATAGACAGATAGATAGATAGATTGATAGATAGATCGGTAGATAGATCGGTAGATAGATAGATCGTTAGATCGAAGATGCAGTTTTAGTAGAAACTTGTAAAGTTGTAAACTAGAATACAGTTGAATTCTAAAAATCGTTAGGTACTACAACGCGGGGGAGAAACCGACGAAGGAAATTCTGTTGAAGCGACCCGAGCTGCTGCACCGCGTCAAGCTCGACTTCGGTGTTGACATGCTGGCGCCCGAACTGTATGAGCAGCAGTGGAACGGTTGGCGACATTTCTACACTATTCACTTGCTAACCAGTCACCGAGACTATCTTGATCCGCATTTCAAGGAGTACCCCGAGTTTAACGAGACAAATATCCAAACTTATAATTATACTTTTGGAGAAATGGCGCGAGATGTTTTGCAGTATTTTGATAACCCGATTTACCATCAAAAGTGAGATATAAATACAAAAGCAGGGCAAACAAAAATTTGCTAAAAAATAAAACATGAAAACAATTATGTAGTACCTTGAATTTAAAATTACTGATTACAAGTTAAAGTAATTTAATAATTTTCACAACGGATGTACATATATATTTCTGTGTTAATTGTACTAATAAACCACTATGCTGAAATGAATTTGTTGATGAAAACACGTGTGTTTTGCTGTGCGTGTCATGCGACAACCGCGCACATCTGCCTCGGTGCTGGAAATTGGATAACCCATATGAACGACCAGGTTAAACTGCTGGCACGCTAGGTAGACAACTGTGCAGAGCATCTTGACTAAAAACTGATTAACAAAAAACATTAAGAAAATAGACGTAGAATGAAACAACATACACATTTAACCATGATTTCGTAAAAGTCGGGTGATAAATAACTTGAATCATAACGAACCCTATATTGGCTGTTGGAAACTTACTTTAATTTTTTTTTTGGTTAATAAATGAACGTGACAAGTTACTATTCCATGGCGGATGAATTAATTCTAATTACCCTAGAAAAGCATATATCTGTTAAAAAAGAAGAACAGAAATAGAACCCTGAATTTCGTCTATTATGTAGGATAAGGTTCTATTTTATAAGAAGGGGAGTTAAATTATAGACGTAGGTGTTATTTTATGAAGTAGGATGCCATTTTATAAAGCGGGGTGCTATTTTATAACGTACAGTGCTACTTTATAGAGCAGGGTGCTATTTTCTAGGTTAAGGGTGACGAACCGTCTCGAAAGGGCGTTAACTCGACCAAATCCGAGTTCTATTCTGGTTTTGTGGGTGCAGAAATAATATTTGTCTCCATTGCTTAACAGCATGGAGACATATTGTTCACTTTTTTCCACATCATGTTTTTTTTTTCTTTTTTTCCCCCGTTTTTCTCCCGACCGTTTTTCCAAATTCCCGATCTGTTTCTATGTTAAATCGTTTTCCTATCTCTTAACATGGGAGCCAAACAAGTCCGGGCGTGCTTCGCCCTCTTTTCCACTGCGGGCGAGTCAACCCGGCATCTCGCCCCACCATGTCGCCCCGCCAACTCGCCCCACCAACTCGCCCCACCATCTCGCCCCCCCAACTCGCCCCACCATCTCGCCCCACCAACTCGCCCCACCATCTCGCCCCACCAACTCGCCCCACCATCTCGCCCCACCATGTGACGTACATGAGTCGATTCGACTTTTCGCGCTCTTTTCAACTGCGTACCAATCCTATGCGTACTTATGAGTCACATGAGTCGGTTCCACTTTTCGCGCGCTTTTCAACAGCGGACCAATCAAATACGTACTTATGAGTCACATATGAGTCGGTTCGACTTTTCCCGCTCTTTTCGACTGCGGACCAATCAAATGCGTACCCATGTGTCGTATATGAGTCGAGTCAACTTTTGACGCTCTTTTCAACTGCAGTCGACTCAACTGCGTACCCACGTGTCGTACATGAGTCGTCCCAACTTTTGACGCTCTTTTCAACTGCGGTCGACTCAACTGCGTACCCACGTGTCGTATATGAGACGACCCAGCTTTTGTCGCTCTTTTCAATTGCAAATTTCCCAGCTAATGAATAATTTTAGATTTATCTTCATTCGATTGCTACGCACAAGCACACATAGCAAATAACAAAGACAATTCATTCTCTGAACATTATCTGAATGGGATCTAAAGTACGGCAGACAAAGCCAGGTTACCTTTAATTAATACCAGGTTAATATTATACTAAATACTGCGAGAGAGTTTAAAATTGCGACACAAAAACTGAATTTAATTATAGCTACGTAAGTACTGTACTGTGGTGCAGAAAAGAAAGCAATGGAGACAAACTATTCTTCAGTGAGGGTAGTACTATGTTTAGGTGTTTTGTTCAGGTGGGTTCTTATGGTGCGCAAACCCCGAACGCGATTGGACAAAAATGAGTATATTTATTTAATTTATAGTTTATTATTTTTTTATTAATTCATTATTTTATTTTATTATTATATTGTTATGTTATAATTATAAATATATATATTATTTTAATTAATTATTTATTAAAATAATATAATTTTATTGAGTATTATTTATAATGTATTTAATATTGAAATAGTTATTAATTTCAGCTACGAATTGCCAATGCTGCTATCCCAAGCCCAAAAATCCACCCCAAACCAATTCCTCCGTCGATTCAACTTCTTCTCAATCGGCCGAGCCCAATGCCGCAGAAATCACGGTCCCGTATTGTACGACTTGTTGCGGAACGAGCCTTGCAATATAAGCTTTATCGCTCGCACACCGATTACGACAAATCTGCATCGCTGCTGCACATCGCCGGCCAAAGTTGAAGACGCTTCAAGCAGGGATTGCAAGTGTAAGTCACACTTTCAAAGAGCCAATTATGGAAAAGAGATTAATGAATGATATATATAGAGGACTCATTCCTGATTTCTCTTCGAAACCGGATCAAGGTTGCTCGCGGGAAATTTAAAAAACCAGTCATTCAGAATTCCGAATCCTTACAGATGAAAGGCCCCAGGAGGTCCAAACGCCGCTTCCGTAACAAGGTTAGAAAGGGTAAAAGCAAACTCTACCTCGGACCGCCACGCCGCGCAATCCGCCACCTGAGAACGGTGAATTGCCGCAGATCGTGTAATACAAATACAACTGATACATGGNAAATATTATTTTCGAATTTAGCACATGTTTTTACGTAGGAAAACATCTTTTGTGGTCTTATGGTTCCGTTTGGCAAGGAATAGCTTAATTTTGAAATTTGGACTTGCGGAGCGCGCCAAAAACTTTGAAACGCGGCCGTGCCCACAAGAAATTTTCCCCGTGCTCCCAAAGTGGCCCTGAGGCAATTGGGGGACAAGGTCTACTAGTGCACGGATTTTTATTTCGATCGGCCAAAGTGAGGTTGACACGGCTTGTCGATTTCACAAAGAATTACCCACATCTAACCCTTTGAAAGCTACATGGACACAAAGGAAACCAACGCAATGGTGTGCTTTTGATACACGTAACACTGATAGGAGCACGTGTGCAACGAACAAAAGAACCATACACGAATTCATGGGTCATATAAGAATCCTTGTTTGTGAATTCACTCTTTTATTTTAATACAAGGTTTTCACGGCCGGGAATACATGCAGGAATGATTCTTTAACGAAACTATATTATACTTCCGCAACGTGTTATTAGTGTAGTCCAGCTTCAACGCAGCGTTTGAATGTGTAAAGTACGGCGTGTTAGACGCGGTTAAATTAGCAGCTCCTTGTAAATACGTACTATATCGGGGGGTCATTAAGGCGATCGTTCTAATTCGTTTAAGTTTTTGATTACCTGGTAAGGTAACTTATAGCTATCAAATTCATTACCTATATTGCTTTTATGTTTGTATTTACAATACTTTTAGTATGTAGGGTTTGTGCACATTGAAGGAACCGCCATCTTGACGGTCTAGCTACCAGTTGATTTGTATTCTTTCCCCGTAAAAATGGGAATGTATAACTCGTAATTTCGCTCATTATACTGAAATCAACGTGCAAAAACTGCGTTCCTTTGATTTAGCTACAGGTTTATGAGATAAAAGAGCGAAATAATATTTATCGCAGACCTTGTGAGTGACGGGTTCCAGGTCTCAGATGCAGTTTCTTTAAATTCTTTTTCTTGGTTCTTCTTTTTAGTTATGTACTTTAATTAACTTTGTTATTAATATTGCTATTTTTTTCTTAAATTTGAATTATCTTTTTTCTAAGTGTTCAATTGTTATCTCCTATTAAGTAGAGACACTAGCGCCACGTGGTGGACGCAACCTGAACTAGAAACGTCAGAAGGGAAACATTGACTTGACCTGCTTGACAGTTGGACCATTGGATGCGCTCGGCTAGCGCTTCCGCGGTGTCAGGGTTTGATCGGCAAGAGATTCTTCGCTGTTACTTATTGGATTATCACGAATATTTAGATTTTAGGGGTTTCTTTCGCCTGATTTCTGAGTATCGTAATACGAGATTTACATCGCCGCACCTTTTTCCTCAATCAGTACAGTTAAAACGAGAATATGACAGATACTTTGCTCTTCGCCTTTTGTTTGCTGGTCACCGGAGCCCTCCTCTTTCTGCTGGTTTATTATGTAAATATAAATCATATTCTTATTCTTGTAAATTAAATTACAGTTAAAATCAATAATATGTGTGTGAACTTGACTGTGTTACGACAAATACCATTGGTTTGTTCAGGTGATTACGCTTTCCGATGTAGAATGTGATTACCTAAATGCTCAGGAATGCTGCTCCACACTCAACACGGTATAACCAACGGCTTATTACGAATGAAGTATCGCCTTTAACGGTTCAATTTTGCAGTGGGTCCTACCGAGGATAATCGCGCACTGGATCGTGTCTTTGCTACTTCTGGTAACCGGTCACTGGTGGATCCTACTCGGGAATCTTCCGATGGCTCTATGGCTTACACACGAGTTAGTACTCCGCGGTATTCGTTGAGATATGGAAACCAATATAATGATCGTTTTCCGTACATTTATAGACAAATGAAGGTGCCACGGGCTAATCTGGGTGTCTTTGATCCGACGGAAATTCACAATCGTGGCCAGCTAAAGAAACACATGAGAGATTGCATGATAGGACTCGGCTTTTACCTGCTCGGGTTCTTTGTCTACTTGTACAGTATGATACTCGCTATGCTGGCTGGCGGTCCTCATCTAGTGGAGAATCCAGCCGACGAATTGATGATGATGTGATTGTTGTCTGGTTCGAAACCTTCCCATCACTATATTTAGTAAATTTCTAGTCACGAACCTTCAGTGAGATTTAACCGTGGGTGATCTTCAAGATCTGCTTTTGATTAATGTCTTGTTTTGTAATAACGTAATAAAAAGCTGGTAATACAGGACATAGTTATTTTATTCAATATAAATCTTGTATTACACAACGCAAACCATCGTGAGTATTTTTTGATCAAGATCCTTATTAACGCGTCTGTAAATCTGACGGTCTCAGCGAGCTGATAATGTGACTTGGCCGTGTTTCAACCAGTCTTCCGTGACTCACCATGCGGTCGAGTACGGCGGTGATGTTATCCGCCTGCTGCATTATTTGTCTCTCATTCTAAACATAGATGAATCAATAACTTATATATTTAAAGAAGATAAATGCTAAACTTACAAGTAGTCTGAGGTGAAGCGTCACCAACTCAGAGAAGATGTGCAAGAAATCCCGCAGAACGGATTCACATGCCTCCATGTCGGCGATGACTGCAAAGACGAGCAGCCCAATTCGTTTGAAAAGGTAACACATCGTTTTTTCATGGTCGTGGACCAGCTTCTTGAATTCGAAAACGTGTGCACATTAATTATAATATATTTCTAAATACTGAAATATCTGTTGAATAATAAATATCAAAACATTAACAAACTTCTCTGTCTCCTTTAGAAAGGCATGTTTCAATTATTTCCCTCTCAAGCCCTGGTCGCTCGTTGTACGGCACGAAACCAAAATAGTGCGAGAAGCAAACTGCTCCAGATGAATTACCGATAATAAGTGACCGCAGCATGTTTGCGAATGCGATGGTTTTTTGCCATTCTCGTTTGTTTGAACGTTTGAAGTTATACAGATTAAAAGGTCAAATCAAAATCTGTACAAATAAGTATAATTACCTCTTTTTAGATAGTCCTATAAAATTGTAACGGAATTTACTGTAAAATTACTGAATTAGTGTATAATGAAATAGTGGGAGGTAAATTATATGGTATATATTGATTACAATGACACAGAGGTGGGCGTGTCCTTAGATGAACATGAGAAACCAGATGCTTTTTTTATGAAGAAAATTATTTTGCGTATATTGTCATCCAAGCCTTGTTTTGTTGTTACGATCAGGGATGCTAACACTGGCATAAAAATTTAGACTTTTCTTCGATAACACTGAAAGATAAGGGGGAAAGAAGAGCAGCACGCGTAATGACTGAGAGACATTACATAAATTCATCACACCAGTCTGAGAGGCACTGATAGCAATCGCCAGCCTGCTTCGAGTTGGCTCCCGCCGTGTCCTTCAGCCAATCAACAAATGTCTCTTTGTCCTTTTTTAGAAGCAGGAACTGTCCGAGCACGACGTACGCCTGTCGTAAATAAAGATGAGTTAGCGAATGCGATTGATACAGTACAATCAACGAAGCGAACCTTGTCGAATCCTTTGGTTTCCAGTCGGTTACCCAGCACCTCTCCGATTCCTGCCAAGTCTGTGACGGGTTTCTCCCCCATGGGTTCAGACACGAAATTCTTGTGCTTCTGCGAGGTTGACGACATTTTTTGTGGGTTTATCGTGAAAATCCTAGAAAAGAAAACCAGATGGTAAAAATTAACCTGAAATTGTAGTTTCCAGAACACAAGCATAAGCATAAGGCTGGGTAACTTAATCCTCAGCTCTGATGATTTTATTCATTTAAGTCATTTGATATTTGCAGTATCTTGTTAAATTTAAAAACAATGTGAAATGCAAATTTTAAATAATGGGAAAAGCACTGAATACATACTGCAGAAGAAGAGGAAAGCACGATACGGCGGGACCAAGTTGTACGAGCTGCACGAAACCGAAAACCGTTGTCTTGCTCACGGCCTGCCCGTAGAAAAAACTGGTTTGAATCTACAGCGTTGCCATTTCATGTTCTTTACTATCATATCGTATTATTATAGTATTATTTCATCTTTTTGTTATTCAATGAATTATCTTGAATACAAGCTATCTGTAATAGGTAATGAATGAAATGTTTGTTTTGTTTAAGGGAAAATTAAAATCTATGTCCGTCATGTGTCGAAATAAATTGATCGTATTGGCAACGCCGCCTCAAGGTTCAGCCAATGAGCGTTCTCCTTCGCATCCTTCCCAAAGTCTTTGAATTAGTTTATCTTCCGTTTGAAAACAAGAGACGTTAGAGAAGACCGCATTATTTTTTTTTAACTATTAACTTATTCTTAGCTTTTAAGGTCGATGACGTTAAAGTAGAAAATGTACACAGCATTTCATATTGAAGACAAAGAATTACTCCAAGCGCTCGTTTGGAGTGAACTGAAAAAACTAGGTATTAAGGAATCCCTTTGTGAAAGAGTTCGCAAAACAACCAAACCAAACGTAAGTACAACAAGATAGGTTAACGTTGTCCATTTTCCGTGGTATGTAAAACAAATGCTACTCTTGTACTTGTAGACGGGGAATAGCGGCACTTTATTCGGCAAGCCGCTTTTGTCCCTACCCATTGAGGACGCGTCGCTTCTCATTCAGGCTCCGCTCAACGAACCCAATAACTTTGCTGGACCGGCCACTGTCTCGGGAGACATCTTCGTAGAAATCCCGTCGTTTGTCGTACAATGTTGTCAGCTGATTCTGGGTGACTGTGAAGTGGAAGGAGTCTTTCGCAAAGCCGGTTCAGCTTCCCGTCAACGTGAGATCCGCAAACAACTCGAGACGGGTGAGCAGCTGGGCTCAGACCATCACGTGGTCGACGTGGCAAATATCTTGAAGCAGTTTCTGCGGGAACTTCCCGAGCCTATCGTACCGTTCGCCTTGCAGAAAGTTTTTATCAAGTAAGATGATACCACCATAAATGAAACAACATTTAAACTTATTCATTTATGTTATTCACAGATGTTTGGAACTTGATAACCCAGCAGATTCCATCTCAGCACTTAACCTCCTCTGTCTTTTACTTCCCGTGACTTCTTTAGCAACTATGTGCTACTTGCTACAGGTAAAGTCCACTCTGCTATCAATCACGTGAAACAACATACCGCTCTGGGGCATGGCGCCTGACGTGGGGAAACTGTTCGGACGATTCGTGAAAACCTAATCTAACGTGTACTAAAGACTTTGTATTCACGTTTATAGTTTTTTGAAGCGGTCGCCGCCAAAGCCTCGCAGAATCTGATGGACATGGGGAATCTATCCATCGTTTTGGCCCCATCGTTGATGCCTTTACCTCCAGAGGCGAACCACAAAGCTGCTGATAGTTCCACGTGCACGCGGCTTCAGAATCACGCCCGAGTCATAGAGGTACAACGTCTAAAGACCCTCAGTTAATTTTACTTTAATTGTATTTTTATTTTACTAATTTAGCTGCTAATGCAAAACAACACTCGCCTCTGCGTGCTACCACCGAGCATCGATTTGCACTTTTCTTTAACTTCCCTGTCTTCTGGTGATGAACTCGAGGGAAGAGGACGCAGCCAGATGCGTGACCCAAAACGTCGTAGACGCACGGGATCCATCACACGTAAAACTGTTCCATATCTATCCATAGTATCATTTATTACTACCACTACTACTACTACTACT
>JAIQCU010001105.1:0-26618 GCA_022114935.1 Leptestheria dahalacensis | reverse complement strand
TTCTACGCTATTGATTACCTCGAGTTGATAGTCATTTTTTAATGCCCCCATATACTGAGGGCTGGTCGCATACCTAGGGTGTTTTGGTTCGCTGTCCATTCGGAGCCGCTCATGGGCGGGCGTCGAGGCGAGATGGATCAGCATAATCTCATCAATTTTTCTGCGTAAAGGCATTATGCCTGTTTCGCATTGCAGTATGGTTGTCGGAGTGCTTGTCATAGCTCCTGTGATTAATAAGAGCATTTGTCTCCACACGACTACCAGAGGCCTTAAGACTGTCTCTGCGCAGTTCCCCCATATCTGTCTTTGTATATGTGTCTGTCTACCTATCTATATTTCTATCTATCTGTCTGTTTAACTATCTATCTATCTATCCATCTATCTATCGATCTATCTATCTACCTTTCTATCTATCTGTCTATCTGTTTGTCTAGCTATCTGTCTCCCGGAGCAATTATACTGCTCAGTCTGGGACGCAACAAAGTGATGAAATACTGTTTCGTAACAATTAATTAACTTTAAAACTACATACCGGTGGCAAAATCATATATTTGGAACCAACCAATGAAATAATAGATCTTGGGTTCGCCATAACGGAAAGTGGGATAATTCGAAACACTGTACAGTCAAGAGCAAATAAATAACTTTTAGGATTCAATTTTGGCTAAGCTAATAAACCGAATTTTACGAAACTTTAAAACTGCATTGGTTACTAGTAGATTTATACCCAGTATTTTTTGGGTTGCTATATCTTTGAAAGTGTGCGAGCAATAAGCAATCAACTTTTCCCCAGCTTGTTAATTACACTAGACCGTACATATACAATTCTGGTCTGTTTCTCATCAACGTTCTAATTTCTATCAACTGAATTAACTACTAACTTGTTGATTTTTTATATTATTAAGCTGTTTATTGGTATATCATGGTAGTGTATTATTAGCATTCTGATAATAATATACCTTTCTAGATAGTACTACGGTTTAAACTTCTTCAAATAAATCGTATTAAATACCGTAATTAATAAGAATATTTCAATAAACAGCATGGATATGAACTAGAACGTTAAAGTCAAACTACAAATACTTACATACTATTTGTTAACAAAATGAAATCTGTAAAATTATTCACCCCCATTTATTCCTTTTATTTATTTTAAAATTCCTGAATAATTTTATATTTAAAAATATATAGTGGAAACGTTGCGCATTTTCACACTGGAGCAACCGTCGAAATTTCGACATTAGTCAAATCAACTTCACCGCCACTTTTGTTATGAAAGACACAAACGGACATAAAAACAAACCCATATTTAAATTCATTCTGTCGTTTCTTGTCCATCATTCATTTATATTAGCCACCCTGTTTATTAAAATTGCATTAATAAATAAATTATATTGTGATTTTGCTAAAGTTTAAGGATAAAATGGTAAACTTGAATTGTATACAATTTTCTGTTTTGTTTTTGTTTACATTTATCTGATTTGCTCAGCGTGTATTGTAATTTTCTTGCAAAACAGAGGCGAAGCTTGGCTCCAAGTCAGCTGGTCAAACGCAAGTCCGGCGAAGATGAGGAAGACGATCCCAGATCCCGAGCCAGCAAGAAAAAAATCGGCGGTCGAGAGTTGACGCCAATATCCCCGTTCCGCAAACCGCTACACCCCGTCTCTGATGCTGTCGAACTGGTTACCGCGGAGTCGATTTCGGCTCACGTACGAAACATTCCACAAATATAATTTGTCCCCAAATCCGATCCGTAGTTTAAAGTCTTAATTTTTAAATCCCGCTGATCCAACACATTTTCCTTTTAAATTATCTCATGTTTTTACTTATGCAGGAAGAACTCATTCGTAAGATTCTGGTGAAACCGTTCAAGATTCCCATCCCGAATTACAGCGGCCCGACGCAGGCGTCCAAAGCGCTGGGGCTGCGGAGAGCGGGGACGCGGCAGCCTCTGCATGATCCCGACGAGCCCGGAGCTTTGGTTCTATACACTCCGCCTGAGCTGAGCGCGCACGACAAGCTAAAGTCCTCGCTGTAAGACAGTATACTAATTAATAACCTGTTTTATTTATATTAAAAATTCTGTTAATAACCTTGAGTTATCTTACTCTATTCATATTAAAAATTCGTTTTCTGTAGAGAACAACACCCGGTTCACGTGGTCGTCGATCCCATGCTGTCGAAAATTCTTCGTCCTCATCAGAGAGAGGTATTGTATATGTTTGTATCTTTCGGTTTAAAATCTGAGATATTAGTTTGATGTTGTATATATATCGTGTATTTGTTGTTATTATTGTTTCAAACCAGTTTGTCATCATTCACAGGGTGTCAAGTTCATGTACGACTGCGTTACCGGGCAGTGCATCGAAAACAGCTACGGGTGCATCATGGCCGACGAAATGGGTCTGGGCAAAACCCTGCAGTGCATCACTCTGTTATGGACTCTGTTGAAACAAGGACCCGACTGCAAGCCGATTATCGAGAAAGCTGCCATAGTGGCACCCAGCAGTCTCGTTAAAGTATATGCACATCTCGTTACTTTAATTAAATATCTTTGAATATACTAATCAAGATGTTAATAAAGTAACAGTTTTAATTAGTGTAAATTAATCAGTAATTATTAATAAATTACGATGACTACACGAAGTAATAATAATACATACTGTGATGTAATGTCAAGTAATAATAAGTAATAATTAGGTCACTTGTAATCCAACTGGTCGTTATCTTATATAAATTAGCTAATTAGGAATGTAGGAATCTTATGTTTATTAAACTTAATTATTTATCGAATTATTTAAACGTCAAACTAGTTATTACTTAATATATTCCGTAATAATAATAATTAAAGTTAAAATAGTGTATATAATTTCGTAAATAGTAGTAAAAATAGAGTAATTAAACAATATTGAATTCATTAACGATTTTTTTTTAAAAACAGAACTGGCAAAACGAAATAATCAAGTGGCTAGGCGGCCGACTGTCCCCGCTGGTCATCGATTCCGGCAGCAAAGACGAAATCGACCGAAACCTGCACGGCTTCATACACACTCACGGACGACGACCGGTCAACCCGGTGCTCATCATATCGTACGAAACCTTCCGGCTGCACAGTCAGGTGCTCCACCAGGGCGAAGTCGGTCTCGTCCTCTGCGACGAGGTATCTTTTTTAACTAAAAACTTATTATGTTATTTATTTAATTAATAACAATTAAATTTAATTACGCTAAATATTTGAATAAAATAAACACAGGAAGAACAATTCATACTACGTCACCGTGATTTTTTAGTTGGTTTATTATTGACTGTTATTATATGAATTAAAATCGAATTAAATATTAAAATAATGACTGTTTAATTTTAAGTTAATTTAGATTTTTTTTCAAATAGGGTCATCGATTGAAAAACAGCGAAAACCAGACTTACCAGGCCCTGATGGGACTCAAATGCAAGAGGAGAGTTCTTCTATCCGGAACACCGATTCAGAACGACTTGCTCGAGTATTTCAGCTTGGTGCATTTCGTTAACCAAGGAATCCTGGGAACGGCTCAAGTACCTCGCATCTTCGAGTTGCTTCAAATATATTCAATATATTGGATATTCAAATACAATTTCTAGTTACCATAGTAAAAGATAATTTATTAAAAAAAATGATTAAACATTTACATAGTCTTTAATTACATTACGAGTTCATCGGTTTTCCTTTAAGTTATTTTTTATGGTAATTTACTAGTTAACTTATATTTTAACTTGATTCATATATTTATTTTACTTATCCTGTAATTCCATTAACCAAAGTCTGGTCAATAACTTAATTATTATCGTTGTGACTTTTAATTGACAGGAATTCAAAAGGCGATTTGAAACGCCGATCCTTCGAGGCAGAGACGCCGACGCCACCGAGGCCGTACAGAAGCTGGGACAGGAGAAACTACAGGAACTGGCGACGATTGTCAACCGGTGCATCATTCGCCGTACCTCGTCGCTGCTGACCAAGTACCTGCCGAAGAAGATCGAGCTGGTCGTCTGCTGCAAACTGAGCCCCGTCCAGGCTGCTGTTTACACCAAGTTCGTCAATTCGGAGGCTGTGCGAAGCAAAATGAGAGGCATCGTTTTTTTGTTTTTAATTTCAATCGAGTTAAGACGCTGATAAAAGTATAGCTGTTTTGATATGGTGATTAGCATTCAATGGAATCAGCAGTTTGAATCATCTTATTATTTTTTAAATTTAGATTCACCTTCAAATGGAGAATAACTAGTTGGGCATTAACTTTAATGGCTGTTAAGATAAAACTATAAGATTGAAATGACAGATTAACTTGTGATTAACAATTTATTCCAGTAATGAAGTTTTATATTATATACTTAAGTTTAATCAGTAGTTTATAATTTGAGTCTGCTGTTTGGATTGTTAATTTACTGATTTGAAAAGATTGAAGAGGATATTTAACTCAAAGTTGTATTTTTTATTATTCCGCAGACAACAACAAATCCGGTAAAGTGAGTGTAACAGCCCTGTCGTCCATCACCAACCTGAAGAAACTGTGCAGCCATCCGGAGCTGGTCTTTGACAAGTGCAGGGAGAGGACGGACGGTTTCGAGAACTGCCTCGAGTGTTTTCCGGCTGGTTATGATGCCAAGTTAGCCGCCCAACTTCTCTTTTAAAAAATAAATTTAACCTTATAAGATACTTTTAAGTTAATCAGTTATTACTTTAAATATATTTATATATGTTTTTAATGCCTGTTTGCGTATGAATAGAAACAAATTGCGTAAATTTTTACAAATTTATTAACTTAATTACAACATTCTTAGATAAAATAATAAAAGTTAATGGACAGAATGGATTAGATCGGTGGATAGATCGGTGGATAGATAATTAGATAGATAGATAGATAGATAGATAGATAGGCATTTTTGTAGGTAGATTGTCCATGTAGATTGATCATCTGGTTATGTCAGGTATTTTGAAATCTTCTACTATTAACTTAATGTAATTATATATACGTAATGATGCATCTTATACAATAACCATAATTTGAGTAAATTAATTTTAACTTGAATATAAATTATTTATTTAAATATAATCATAGAATTAGCGTCTTTTTAATCATATTGATTCGTCAATTAGAAAAGATAGGTGATGGACATAATCGTGATTATTACTGTTAATATTTAAAAAGGAATAACCGTTAATAATGTCCATTTTGCAGGAGATTACAGGTGGAGCTATCGGGCAAACTCTGCGTCCTGGACTGTCTTCTGGCCTTCGTGCGCAGCACCAGCAATGATAAGGTGGTGCTGGTCTCCAACTACACGCAGACGCTGGACCTCCTGGAGAAACTCTGCCGCATCAGGAACTATCCGGCCGTCCGTCTGGATGGCAGCATGAGTATCAAGAAACGCGCCAAGGTTGAAATAAATCAATAAAAATAATAATAGATAAATAAATATTCAATGGATCAGTGCAGTGACGTTTTCTTTTTTTTTGTGTAAAATTAACAACACAGATTGTCGAGAAGTACAACGATCCCAACAGCAGTGATTTCGTCTTCATGCTGAGCAGTAAAGCCGGCGGCTGCGGACTCAATCTGATCGGCGCCAACCGACTGGTCATGTTCGACCCTGACTGGAACCCTGCGAACGATGACCAGGCCATGGCTCGAGTCTGGAGAGACGGCCAGAAGAAGGAGTGCTTCATCTACCGGCTTTTATCAGTAACCCCATTGATTCTAATCTGTTGATTTTCTCATTAGTTCACTAGGAACATTGATATTAATCCATATTTCGTAAAGATCTTTAATTGTTATTACAATAACCTTTAATGTTAATTACATTGATATGAGATACGATTCGTGAATGTTGTATTTGATTGTCTGATTGAAAAACAGACGGGTACGATTGAAGAGAAGATGTTCCAGAGGCAAGCCCATAAGAAGGCGCTCAGCTCGTGCGTGGTAGACAACGAAGACGATGTGGAGCGACACTTTAGCCTGGCCGACCTGCGCGATCTTTTCACGCTGGAATCGAATACCATTAGCGATACGCATGACAAGTATAGTTTAATCACCTAAAACCAAACTGTATCCTTAAGGTGTAAATTACAATCATAGGTTTAATTTAACAATATTAAATTGTATAGTTAACTTATAGCTGAATCCTTAGATTCTATTCGTTCTTCGTTTCCTTTTGAATCGATTCCAGATCCAATGGCATTGATTAATCCGTCATAAGATTCATTAACTGTATTTTGAACCCTACAGGTTCAAATGCCGTCGCTGCGTCAACCGGATACAAGTCCGGGCGCCGCCTGAGGACGCCACCTGCGGATCGGATCTCTCCCAGTGGCACCACTGCGCCGATAAAAAGGGAATCCCTGATCCCGCGCTCAAATGCGCCTGGGACGCGGGCATTACTTTTGCATTCCACCAGAAATCACACGAACCCAAAGTGGTGCCTTAATTTCACTCATTAAAATTTAACTGAAAACTTAATTACCATTACAAAATATCCTTTTGAGAAAAACAAAAAGTAAGAAGATAATTATAATTTTCATTGAACTATTTTCTGTATTTTTTTTTCTTAAGAAACAAGTCGAAAGGAGAGGAGACAACACGATTTATCTTTTTTTCTCCTCGTTATATGCACACCGAGGATCTTTTCAATGTTGGGAAGAGAAACAAATCAAAAATAGCCACGAGCACGCGCACAACAAACAACAGAGAAAATCATTTCAAGAAAAAAATGGATAATAAAAACCAAAACACGAACCTTTTCACTTTACAAAATGGAGCACATTGAAGATAATATTTCCTTAATTTTTTTTATAAACTGGCATAGCGCCAAAAGGATAAGAAATTTAATTTTCTAAAATAAACAGGCAAGTAATATTTTTTCAAAGAAAAATTTGAGGAAAAAAAGGGCAGCCAGAGAAAACGAGAAAAGACGAAACAATCGATAACAGAGAAATAATAATCAAAACGGCAGCCACACTTTACCGAACAGAAAAACAAGATGTCAACAGAAACATCGCACGAAACACACGTGAATTTGTAAATCAATTGAGGGGGGGATCCATTATTTCAATGAAAATCATAGTAAACGCGGTTTTTGAACTACAAACTGTACAGCTCCAATGTTTTATTTTTTAGTACTTGAATTCAGTAAATTTTTTTTTTATGTACAGGAGAGTAGATTCGGGATTCAATTATTTTTGCCAAAAATTTAATTATAGTAATGGAGAGAGGTTCGCCTCTTAAACTGCGTGCCCGTGTTTTGTGTAATTTTTTTATTAATTTATTTATTTATTTTAAACAGCTACAAAATGCCCATCAGTCCCTGAATAATTTACCATTACTTTTTTTCTCTCTCTCGAATTGTCCAGAAAATGGTGATTTCTTTGATATGCTTCAACGTGTGTTTTTCTATATATATATAAATAAGTGGTTTAAATTCGTCCTTTCTGTTAGTTCACTTCAATCTGTTGCTGGGGGAGGAGCTAGGGGAGGAGCTGGGGGAGGAGCTTTTCTGAGGTAGACCACGAATTCTTTCATAGGAATTTATCAAACGGCTTGGTGAATTTGTTAATTTTCTATCTCTCTCTCTCTCTTCAATCTGCCCTTTTTATTTTAACAAAAAAAATTTGAGATCCGAAAGGCGAATATAATCTTATTGTTAGCTTTTGCAATCGACACTATCTCCCCCCTTCTTGTTTTGTTGTTGTTTGTTGCATCAATAGTTTTCATCATCGTATTAGTTTTAAGTTCCAGATGCATAGCCCGGAAAAAAGGGACAACGGAGAAGAGGAATTAGCAAAACAGAAAACAAATCTGAACAAAAATTGAAAGTTGCATCTCAAAGACGCTCGTCCCACCCCCTTCCTTGCAGAAATACTTGTACGACACAATTGCTATACGTCAAGGGAAAAAGAACCGAAGACATTCTTGGTGTAGCTTTGCAAACCAGGGACGAGGCCGATATTTTTATCACAATATCACATGAATCTTCCGAATGCCAAAGAGGAAAACCCAATTTTTTTTCATCTCAAATTTACAAAAAAATCAAAAATTTTAACGAAAAAGTCGTTTCCTTCGTAAACCCCTCGAAAACAATTGAAAGAAACCAAGTGAGATCGAAAATTACGTTTTCTACGTTTTTGTTTGTTTTTCTGCCAACTTGAGGAGATTAATTCTTAAGAAAACCTAAATTACTGAAAACAAAATCCTGAATTTTTGAAAAATTAAATTTGCAAATTTTTCTGTTGTTGGTGTTGGTGTTGATGTTGAAAATTCGCAAATTAGAAATTTCCCATTTTTTTACCCAAAACGTTCTTTCACCAGAGACATGAGCTTCTTTTTGCCCTTGTAGGCCATTTTCATATTCTCAATGAGCTGCGCAAACTGGACAAGACCGTCCGGAGCCAGCAGAAAAGTCTCGCGGGCTTTGGTTAGGAAATCGATAAACTCGCCGTAGTGCCGGGGACTGATGTGCGTCAGCCTCGAGTGGGTGGTGCTGACGTAGGCAGCGATGGCCGCGTCCAACAGGTCCTTGAGCGGCGCCTTGTCGTAAGGTAGACCCTTGGTGCAGCGGCGTTTCGGTTCGGGTGGACAGACGCCGGCCACCCGGACGGGGGAGGCAGCGCTCCGGCGGAGGATGTCCGACAGAACCGTAGCGCACTGGACGTTCTTGACCAGCAGCGGGATCATCATGGATAGCTCGGATCGGCCCAGCGAGTGACCCAGGGCGCAGGCCCAGTGGATGTCGGCTATCACAGGGTGCGTGTCCTAGGAAATGATACGTTGTTAGCTATCTGACTATGTATAAGTATAGATTTATATGTGTACTGTATCTGTATCTCTTTATCTATCTATTTACCTGTCTCTATCTATCGATCTATCTGTCTATATAACTGTCTATCTATCTATCTATCTATCTATCTATCCATTCATCTATCAATCCATCAATCCAATCCATCCATCTATCTGTCCATCTATCTATCTATTCATTTATCTATCTAGTTAATTATCCATTCAATTATGCATCTATCTAGCTATCCATTCATCTATCAATCCATCAATCCAATCCATCCATCTATCTGTCCATCTATCTATCTATTCATTCATCTATCTAGTTAATTATCCATTCAATTATGCATCTATCTAGCTATCCATTCATCTATCATTCTATCCATCCATCCATCCATTCATCCATCCATCCACATATTCATCTATGTAACTATCTATCCATCCAACCATCCATCCATCCATCCATCCATCCATATATTCATCTATTTATCTATCTATCTATCCATCCAACCATCCATCGATCCATTCATTTATCTGTCTTATCTATTTATCTATCTATCTGTGTATTCATCTACCTATCTAGCTATTCATTCATCTGTCTGTCTACCTGCCTGCCTAGCTACCATCTATCCATTCTGACATCGCTTAATGACCCGCTCATTTTAGTGTTTCCGATCCTGAAGTTGACTATTTTCCGATGTTTCATTCACAGTACCATTCGCTATTCTATCAAAAACCCTTCCTTAACTTGTATACTATTTATCGTTTAGGCGTAAATGCACTCAACGGTGACTGTACCTGATTATAGGGAAGGTGGACGTTTTTCATGGCGAGCAGAGCCAGCTTATAAGCCCTGTTGGGATAGCCGCTGTGCTCCATATAGCGGGCGATATTGAACAGTTGGGAAGACGTCATTGTGTGTGAAGCTGCATCGATTACAATCTGGTAGGCCGTCTCAAAGGTGATCGGATCGTTGTCGCATAAGGTCAGCGCGTTCAACGCGCAATTCGGTGGATCCTAAATTCATTTCAATCATTTTATTTTAACATATATTTAAACAAAAATTATTTTCTAAGAATAGAAAGGAAAGAAGATATACTTTCGTAGCACACTGGAGAGCCAAGGTCCGGGCGCAGTTGGACAGCTCCTTCTGCTGGAGGAAGGTTAGATTGAGACGCATGACGATGGTCGGCGACATGATGGTACTTGCAACAGGCCCTGTTGGAAATCAAAAACCCGATTTTAGTACAACTCTAGTCTAGCTATGTTAAATACTAATAGTAATTCCTATTAATATTCATTAACTACTTCTATATACTAAAAATCACATAGATAGATCCCTGTGATGTAATGGAATTCCTACCCGTAGCTTCGGTCGGAGTGAAGAGCTGGTACCAGTTGTGCATGATGGAGAGTAGAGCCTCGAACCCGACTTCGGTGGCGCAGGTCACTAGCCAGCGGACCATCTCGCGGCGCCGCCAGTTCATCGACGAGAGTGTCATCCGCATTACCTGGTTACAACAGACGAGATCATCAAGTTGTATCCATCAAGTAACCAACATATTGTCCAGTTTGATCACTCGATGGGCAACAAGCGAGAACTGGAACTGACCGGTTCTTACAATACGATTGAATTTCAATTACGAGTTAATATTTATGAAACTGAAATACCATTAACGACAAAGATGTAATTAACAGGAGGGATAATTACTTGGAGTCCTAGCTCGAAAGCGACGTTGAGAAGTCTCGGGTTGCGAGGACCGTCCTGCGGAGTGGCGAAGCGGAAGGCATCCTGAGCCAGCTTGAACAGGTGCGAAGAGCTGTGGATATTGCGCTGAGCCGAGTCCAAGACGGTGCGCAAACGACTCACATCTCCTGGTGCAAAAAAGGACGACACTTTGACTAAACGCCTTTTGTATTCTATACTCAATTCAGTCGCTACTTAACTAGCATCTGAATATTACTATTGAGATGTTGGTTAAGTTGATCAGAGTGGACATTCACCTTTCGAAGCACAGGCGATGAGCATTGTCGAGGCAAGGGTACACTGTTGAGCTTCAATATGACCTAAGGTGAACCAACGCGGGTAGCGACTGAGCACCGCTGAACTGACATTCCCGTTGACGGGGTCGTCGACGTCCTCGTGATCCTCTAATACTGGTAACCTGCAATGTCGACCAACAACCGCCTTAATAACTGACCTTGATTTTCACTCAATTACAATTTAATTGTATATCAATTATGTTATATTATAGTATCCTTCACTCATTCATAGTTAACATTTGTAGGATTTGAATTTGAATATAATTTTTACCTCATGGCTCTTAAGCCAATGCGGTAGGCAAGAACGGGATCGTGCGGCAAAAGCGTAAGGAATAAATATTTGGCCAAGGTGTGCATAGGAATACTCTCGGCGTGTATTCCGATACCCAGTGCGGAGGAAGGGCCCGAATCCAGAGCCAGGATCGCCTGGCGCCGCAACACGCCGATCAGCACTTCATCCAGCTCCATGTCCTGCAGCTTCTGCAGCAACCTTTCCTCCTGTTTGCATAATTTCTCCTACCATAAAACGAGACAATGCGATAACTTCAATCAAGATTCTAAACTGAGTTTTTGCTAATCATTAAATACTGATAAACTAAATGTAAATGTTAACTAATGTAATTAAAGATAATTGTACTGATCATATGGTCGTGTCAGTACCTGAGAATATAATCCAGCCGGCATGATACGCAGTTGACTTAGTCCGACGATGGCTGCCTCCAGAGCGAGGGTGAGGTACGATTCACTGCGGTCTCTCGAGCCGGGCACCGCTACGTGCTGATACCTGGGAGGGGTAGCGTTGCTCTGCTCTTCTCCGCTTCCTATTCCCATGGGATCTATGCAAAGCAGCACAGTTAACTTTTTTGCAAACCCAAAAGTTTATTCCAACGGGGATTTCCTCCATTCTTTTATCGCCAGTTCATATCCACTGGAAAAGTTTCCCGTTTTTTTCTTTCTTAAATATTGAAATTGGAAAAGTCTGACGTTTTCAAAAGATAACTAAAGTTAAGTGTGATTCATTTAAGTTAACACGTGGGTTTTTGTGAGTTACCATAATAATACTGGCCGTGAGTTTGATCGTCAGAAGCCAGCGAGGCTTCGGTAAGCGTATCGAAAAGCGATCCGATGGGATCCAGCGGATGTCCGATCCACCCCTCGTTGTAGGAGACACTCTGACTGGGGTTGCGGATCACTCCCGAAGCTGTGCAGGCTGCTGAAAACACCTCCTGCTGCTCTAGCCACTGCTGGTGAGCCTCGTGCTGCTGCTGTTTCAGCGTGCGCACTACGGACACGGCCAGCCGGAGCGATTCCAGCGTGTAACCGTGTGATCGAAGGGCGTCCACACGCGCACAGGCCGTTGGTACGTGCTCTGTCAATTAAATTTATTTAATTAACATATCAGATTACTGTTGGAAAGACCCTATGGTGATCATCGTTCAGTGATATTGAATTAAATAAATCCGAATTCGTTACCGTTCCAGAGGGGCTGGCCCAGGTGATTGGTGCTGCTGGTCGAATGCGGCTCCGTAAACGAGGCAGGCGTGTCGTGCTCCAGAATGAATCTCAACTGCGGATTGTCCCACGTTAAACTGAGTGAATCTAGCGCCCTGTCAATCACGTGATGTTAAATTAGCAACTGAAAACGTTAGTTTACAATTATGCTATGTGGTATCAAGTGGATTTTGTGTGTGAATTGTGAACATTTGGATGTTTTTACCTGTGGAATACTGTACGTGGCCTTCCTTTACTAGCTGCAACCCTGGATTTTGGTAAATGTGAGGGAAACAAGTTACAGTCACTTAGTTGGAAATAAGGTTTCGATACTCGTACATGTCAGTGTCTGAAATATAGTGAAATTAAATTAATTATTCGGTGCATTTTTACGTCTAATCTATCTAACTGTAACTATATATGTACCTGCCTATCTATCTATCATTCTACCTATCAACCTATCTATCTGTCTATCCATCTAACGGTCTATCAACCTATCTATCTATCCATCATCCATCTATCAAACTATGAACATATCAACCCATCTATCTATCAATCTATCTATTTACCTAGCCATTTTTCTACCTATCCATCCATCTATCAATCTATGAACATATCAACCTTTCCATCTATAATCTATCTATTTACCTAGCCATTTATCTATATATCCATCTATCCATATATCTATCTATCTACCTATCTGTCTATTTATCTATTTACCTAGCTGTCTATCTATCTGTCCATTTGCCTGTCTACCTATATACCTACCAATTTATATAAAACACCCTTAAGTATAAGAATAAGTTATAGGCTAGGTTATTTAGTGTTAATTTAGTATCACATTTAGCAATTGATATTCACAGTTCTTCTGTTTGTCAATTTACCGAGGTTCTTCCTCATCGGCGCTCTCCATGTCGGAGCTGCTGTCGCTGTCGTCCGAATCCAAGGCAGCGACTCCCCGTCTTCGCGACCGGTCTCTCCTGTTCTGGTTACTGTGGGCTGAAGAACTCGCCGGCCTATTTTGATGAGATACACATATATATTTAGACAGGCGAATAGATAGATAGATAGACAGCCGGACAGATAGACAGACAGATAGATCGATACACAGACGGATAGATCCAAGGACAGACAGACAGACAGATAGGTAGATAGACCGACACATACACAGATAGACAGACAGATGGATAGATACATCGATGGATAGATCCATGGACAGACAGACAGATAGATAGATGGACCGACAGATACAAAGATAGACAGATAGATAGACAGACACTCACGTACACGGTTTTAGAAAGTAGACAATAATAGGGTTACGCATTTGCTTAACAACCTTTACAAAATGAAACTCGGATACTATTTAAGTAAATGCATATCAAATTATCTTTTAAATTAAAGTAAACAATAAGATTATATCCAAGTAATCCTTGAAGTAATAACCTCTTGTCAGTAACACGGGCTAATACTCAGCCTATCACAACTGGATACATTCTACAGAAACTATAATCTACACCTATGTGAGTATGATTTGTTTGGAGGGCGAGAGATCATTACCTGGAATCAGGATCTTCAAGCGGACAGACGTCGACCTGAGTCCACGTCTCCAGCAGCTGCTTCCAGCTGTTCTTATCCGTAGCGCTGCAGTGAGGATTCAGTACGACGCACACCCAGAGAGCTCCTATTTTAACCGTAAAAGGGAAAAGGTTAAATGTTAATTAATTTAAGTACTATTAAAGTAATAAGATCGAATAGTCAAAATATTTCATAAATTGACGATATTTTACCAAGCTGGTCCCATAGCTGTCTGTATTTCTCGGTCATGCCGGTGCCTTGGGTCTTCCAGAGGGCGAGGCGAGGATCGGCCAGGAACTGTTCGGTGATGAGGGCCAGCATACGCGGGCCGTTGGTGTCGCGGGCCCGCAGCATTTCGCGCACCTTGGCGAACATGGACAGGAGCTGCTTGTTGACGTTGTAATAGCCGCCCTGCGACAGGAACGAACGCACTTGCTCGCAGATCTGCTCCTCGTCCAGGTGCCACGTGTGATCGGCGTCGGCACTGGCTCCCGCCGTCGGATCCGGCGCACCTGTCCCAATTAAACATTCAGTTGAACGACTTAATTCATATAAAAGTTAACAAATAAAGTTAACTAGTAACTAATTAGTTAAATTAACTAATGAATGAATGGTAAGGGTTGATTGTGAATTTGCATACCGGCGATCCGGTTGATTTCCGACTTGTGTTGCAGGATTTCGTCGGCCAATTTTTGCGCGGTCGGCAGAACCTCCGTGTGGTGCTCGGCGATGAGATATTGCACAAACTTTTGCAGCTGCTGTCGATCCATCTGGAGCAAAGTTTCTATCGAAAATTCAAAATTAAACAAATTAAATTATACAAATATAATATTGACACTGATATTAATAAGTGATGAAAATCAATTAAAAATAGTTAATTATAATTAATAATTAACAGTTTCTGGTAATATCGTCTGTACTATCAATACTGATACCACAATGGCCACCAGCCTTTTGTTTTATACATTTAAATTAATTGTAATCAAATTAGATGATACATATTAACATCAATTCGACGTATACCTGAGATGGGTAACCGTAACCGGACATTCTCGGCGTTCCTGATCCTGTACAAAGCCAGGGCGACTACATGTTGGCACCAAAAGATGTCCTTCGCTTCGCAGCTGCACGTCACCGATGTAATCTTGCATCTAAATCCCATAATTTCCACATTATAGTCTTTTACATCTCTGTACTTTATTGTAATAGACGTAAAAGATTGAAATATAATCACCGATCAAACGTTAATGAAACTCGGTATTTCTTCTCGGCTTCAGCCAGTGAAGACGATCCTGAAGGCGGTAGCGGGCTGCACGGTTTCGAGCTCCACACGGTTCCACTCAACTGGAAACCTATTCAAATAAACAATCAAATGACATGCGAATGTTTGATTTCTTCTTCGGATAAATCGATGATGTCATTCCTCCAAACAGATGAGAGAGAGAGAGAGAGAGAAAGAGTTAAAACGAGTGTTCAGGGCGTGGTCCGCTTTTCTCGATTATCGATTTATTCCTCGCTGCTTTGCAACTTCAGCAGGTGGACGACTCTCTATTCGTTTATTTACATTTTCTGGTTTGCATAACAAGGAAACCTTCAATGTTAACGAGGAAATACTATAGCGATATTGCATTAAGTACATTCTTATTAGCGCCTAGTTTATTTTAGATGAAGAATAGTAAATAGACGAGAAAGAGAGACGAAACGCCAAAACAATCCGATCCAGCGGGGACGAATCGATGCGAGTCCTCACGGCGGATCGATGGATATACGGAAAATCAATAAAACTTAACGCCTGCTGATTAAGAATCGATATTTTTAGACGCCCCGCACTGTTTTACCCTCTCTCTCTCTCTCTCTCTCTCTCGATCGACGCCTTTGGCTTCTGCAAACTCTAAACCGGGCTCGTTTGTGTATACAGCGACAGAGGAACACGTCTTTTGTCTGTTTCCATGCAACTGTCAAATGCTGGATAAATAAACTTGGATGAAAATGTAGCTATCGTGTTTTCCTTCCAAATTAAGTTTAGGTTGAACATAAGATGTATAGATGGATAGATAGATAGCTAGATAAATAGATAGATAGATAGATAGATAGACAGGTAGAAAGACGGCTAGATGGTTCGATAGATGGACAAATTGAGAGATAGATGGATTGGATAGGAAAGGTATATAGATAGACACAGATAGATAGATAGATGCATAGGTAGGTAGATAGATAGATAGATAGCCGGATAGACGTAGATAGATAGACAGATGGATAGGTATAGATAGATAGAGAGATATGCAGACGGTTAGATAGGTTGATAGTTGGGTAGAAAGGTACATAGACAGAGTGACACACACACAGATAGACAGATAGATCGACAGTTAGATGAATAAACAGATAATAATACAGATAGATAGTTAAATTGATATATAGATGGACAGCTGATTACCTTTAAAAATTCGACGAAAATTTGGATTTAAATTAAGTGTATATCCGTTGATGTTTTACTGATTAAATTCTACGAATATCATTTAAATGCACTTAATTTTAACGCTATAATTTTACTCAGTGTTTTGAATCTAATTTCCTAGATTCTCAGATTATTCAATCAGGTGGATAAACGTTGACTCTTGGTGACATCACACAACTAAGCACATCAACCAAATACGTACATTTCCAGTTAACTGACATATTTTGGCTTATTACATTCCATTTACGAGAATTGCACGAAAATCTACTAAAATTCGAATCGTTTAAAATTACCTTTACTTTTACAACGTAAATACTTTTAACAGATTAATTTAATTTGTAAAAATTCTAATAGACAAAGAAAGATCCTCATCCTCAGTATGTTCTATACTTGCACATATGCAATCACTTATTAACTCCGTCCAATGCGTATTACGCACACGGAAATGCTGGGCATCGTGAAACTCTGAACGTAAAATCCAGAAACTGGAATTTATATATTTTTTCTAAAATTAATATTTGCTAATTTTGGCGAGTGGGAAAAAGTGGAGAGAAGTATCTATCCATCTATCTATTTCTCTATCTATCCATCTATCTGTCTATCTATCTACATATCTAACTATCTGTGCATCTATCTATCTATCTACCCATCTATCTATCTGCGTGTCCATCTATCTATCCATCTATCTATCTATCCATCTATCTATCTATCTATCTATCTGCGTATCTATCTATCTACCCATCTATCTATCTGTGTATCTATCTATCTATCCATCTACCTATCTATCTATCTATATGCGTATCTATCCATCTATCTGTGTATCTATCTATCCATCTATCTGTGCGTCTATCTATCTATCTGTCTGTGTGTCTGTTTAACCAATAGACAGTCATACGCTATACAGCGTGTACGCTAGTAAAGTAAAAGGCTATATGGAATAACACACAGCTGCGTAAAGGTTATTACTTTTGACTTCGTACTGGCTAAACTGTTTCAGTTTGCATCTCGAACACACACACACACACACACATGTGTTCTTAATCTAGGAGAGAAGGGAATAGGAAACCGACAGATGTCTCTCTTGGCCGGGGAGAGAACAAGTCATAAAAATGGCTCGGCGTGTGACTCAGCCGAAAATATGGTCGAGAATTACGAGTCATACGGGCTTTCGAGGGAGAAGAAAGAAGGGGGGCGCCTTCTAACTGCACCCTCGAGTATCGATTCAATAGTAAATCGATAAGTTGCCTTCCAACCCCCCTCTTCCTCGTTTCCAGCACACACTCGGGCTCACTTGGGCTAACTGGGACTTCAGATTGGATTACTTGGCACGCTTTATGCATATCTCTCTCTCTATACCTATCTATCGATCTATCTGTCTATCTATCTATCTGTCTATCTATCTACTTAACTTACTATCTGTTTATCAGTGTATTCGTCTATATCTCTCTATCTATCTATCTATCCACCTACCTACCTATCTATCTATCTATCTATCTATCTGTCTATCTATATGTCTATCTTTCTGTTTATCTGTCTATTCGTCTATCTCTCTCTTTCTACTCAATCAGTCTATATATCTATCTAACTATCTATATGTCCATCTATCTGTTTATCTATCTATCGATCTATCTATCTGTCTATATGTCTATCTATCTAATTATCTATCTATTCGTCTATCACTCTCTCTTTCTACTCTATCTGTCTATCTATCTATCTAACTATCTATCTATCGATATGTCACCCTAAGCAGCGATGAGGCTCTCTGTCTATCGCACTATCAGGTCTATTTCCGAACTGTCTATCTACCTCCTTGTTTTCGTATTCATCTTATCAGCTATTTATTATCTGTATATATGTCTATCTAACTATCTATCTATCTGTCTGTCTGTCAGGGTACGCATCAGTATATCCTATCTATCTATCTATCCATCCATTCATTCATCTATCTATCTATATAACAATTTATCTACCTACCTACCCATCCCCCCAGACATCTATTTACCTACCTGTCTATCTACCTATCTATTCGTCCATTCATCTGTCTCTATCTCTACCTATGTATCTACCCAAGTATCGATATGCACATTTGTATATCTTTCTCTCTACATCGTTTCTGTCTTTCCGTCTACGTTTCTCTCGGCAGATCTTCCATCCATATATGCACAAATTCAGAGTGCCAGCAGGGCGAATAAATCGATAGGCAATAATCGATACTGCGTCTACAGCAGTCGACCGCTTGCTGCTTGTGCAAAGTTGACTGACTTCCATGATTTTTCGCTCTGGGCGCTCGGTTTGGCCGCAAAACGGAGCCAAAATTCTCATCAACACAAGTCCAATGTCATCGTCGTCTTTTCCACTGTTGGTTAACCAGAAGTTTCGATTATAATTGCCGCTTGTATGATTTTCTCCCGCTGCCCTCTCCACCGTATCTTAGTAATGTATAAAAAAATAATGTAATTTATAATGGACTTAAACATTTCCAAAATTCATTCAATTAAACTGGATCTATCATCTGGACATACTTTTTAAAAATACACTTATAAAAATGGTAATTTTCAAGGTTTTCATTCCATTCGTATTAGTAGACATTACGTCATTACATAATTCAGTTAAATTAGGAAACTTTAAAAGAGAATTGAAATACGAAGTTATATTTCAAGGTTGCGGCTTTTTGTTTGTGTGCGTTAGCCCGCTGGATAATTTTCCAGCCTTCGCCTGCTGCACCGCGCCATTGCCAATGTTTCCAGGAAAAAATAGGAAACACAGCGGCGAAACGTTTCTGTTTTTCTAGTTGATAAACTCTCTCGCACGTTGACATTTCCCATGCCATGGAAGGTGCGGTTCTAAACAGAGAATCCTAAAAATAAATGTCGAAACACTCATGTTCACAGAATCCCAGCAACGGAGCACGAACGATAAACGAACTGGATGAATCGGAAAGTATCGACGTTCTCTAGCGTTCTACGAAAATCCCACGTCGAATTACTGCAATGTTGACCGGCAATTTGACGGGAAATAGCCGGTACTCATACGAGCAATCGTTTAAGTAACCGGTACGATTATAACGTTTGACGAGTCGACTACAGCTGTAACCGGTTACATTAACTGGTCATCGATACTTATTTTGATTAAACCGCGTTAATGAGTACCAGTAATCGATTCATAGAGTAACCGTTTCCGTAAAGTTTTCCCCAGTCATAACAACTGGCCACATATCCGAGTTCTGGCTGCATGGGATGAAGTAATCATTTGTGCAAGTAATCATTTAAGTAACCGGTACGGTTATTACGATAGAAGAATGGATTCCAGTCTACCCCGTTACGATAACTACGGTAATCAGTACTCATTCTGTTCGGAATCGCTTCAACTTTTATGTCAATGAGTACCAGTAACCTGTCCATAAAGTAGTCGTTTCGGTAACGTTTCCTCTAGTAAAAGTAACCGGCTTCAGATCCGATTTCTATACAGCTATTGCGATATGACAGTAATCATTCAGTAATCGTTTTCCACGCAAAGTACAATCAGCTCGGATCAACTAAGCCAAACTAAAAGTAATCGCTTTGAACAATTTGATTAGGATCCGTTATTTGCATCCACGATAACCGGTTACTATATTCCGGTATCTATCAAGTGAACTGTTTGGTTAAGTAACTAGCCATTATACTTCATATAGCCGGGGCCTGTATTTCAACTACAACAAAAACGGTTGATGCGTGTCCATTTCGAATTAATAATAGGCATCTCCGTTTCTTCCGGTTAACCGTCAGAGTTACATAAACCCGGGGTGTATTTTATCGTCGAAAAGAGCCCTGCCGGAAATGTCAATTACTCTGTTTACCCAAGGGAAGTGTTCGATTAAAGATCATGACATCCTTCTATGCTCATTTTCGTATTATGCAGTTGGTCTCTCTACAACCGGAGACAATCCAGAACGACGTAGTTCTTCAAGTTTACGATTTTATTTTGCCGGAACTAACGGGCCGATTGAGACGGAAATTTACTAGTTCATTAAGTACTATTAGTTCTATACAGGGTATTTTTTGGGCTGCTATATCTCTGTAAATATGAGAGTAATATCTCTTTTTTCCCGTTCGGGTACATTCTAGAGCAGTAAAAAACCGTTCATGCTGGAGGACAAGTTGATTGCTTACTGCTCCCGCACTTTCAAAGATACAGAAGCCAAAAAAATAACGAGTCTAGTCCTAGTTGTATTCAATGCACCCGTAAAATTTCGTTTGAATTGGTTCGTTAGTTTGGCCACAATAAAATCCTTAAAGTTGCAGATTACTGCATGTACCGTACATCTATTCCATTTGGGTATAACACAGCAGTTTCGCCGAAACGACAGGCGCGGTTTAGAAAAGAAGCGATTCCTTCTTCCGGCGGAAGTGAAGGTCAGGTGCTCTTCGGAGCTTCACTCGAACCCAATCACTTTGAGGTGAAGAGAAAGCTGGCGGGCGGGGCTAGTGACGTCACCGGTCGACGCCCACCAATGATTGCCAGTCATTCTTCCTCTTGTGATTCTCACAACTGGGATTCTTTCTTTAAAAAAATTTCCGGTTACGGACAAGGTCGAGGGTCAACAAGTGAATCGTCTTGTGCCTTTGGGATTCACCTGAGTTAATGATTTGGTCTACAACGTATAGAGGATTCGGTTTATGAATGACTATAATTGGGACATGAATGAACACGGTTTATCGCCTGTTGATTCCTTATCGCATTCAACTTCCGCTTCGTTACATAGAGGCGTAAGCATGCCCACGTTACAGACGCCGTGTTATCTGAATGGCGCAACTAGGGACTTGGTTCTTATGATGCAATTCCATTAAAAACGATGTTGAAACTCTATCTATAGTTGGACTGCACCAAGATGGCATGTAATTCCACGATGTTCCAGTCAGTTCCACCTAGTTCCACTACGATTTCGCTATGTTGGACCCGTGGTTTCCACCAGTTGCTCCACGCAAGAGTGGAACAAAGTGTCAGCGGCTAAATCCATGGAATTTGTGATGCTCCACTGCACTAAATCAGTTTCCATGGAAATTCAGCAATTGCTGCATCGACAAGTGGAACATCACATCGTAGTTATCTCCACGTTTCCATCCAATTCCACGTATTTCCACTGATTCCATGAAGTGGAACACCTTTTCACTTAATTGCGTGTTATCCCACCAAGTTCCACCAAATTCCACATTATCCACAAAATTCCACCAACTTCCATAAAAAACTACTATACTAAGATAGTTTACTATTGCGTCGAGTTCCACTAGTTCCACCAGCTGCTAACATCATTCTAGACATTTCCACCAAATCCCCAATACCGAGTTCCACCGAATTCCACCCACTGAAAGGTAAATCCAACGTAAATCCAACACATTAAACAAGTTTCCAATCGCAATTTCCATCAAATTCCACAAGGTTTCACACAGTTCCACCAGGTTCCACAAGGTTCCACAACCGATAGTAGGGAAAAACCAACTCCCCCACTATTACACGTGCCAGTCTTGGCCCCGCCCACTTCTTCCTTAGCCCCGCCCACTCCAGACCGCGCTTTACGCAAGGCCGAGTCTGCGTTCCAGTCGCACCACGTGACCCGTCTGCGAGTAATAGTAGACCAGTCGACGGAGGGGTTCGCGACTCGTAAATCTTTAAAAAAGCAGCCCGTCCCATTCTCTTTTTTTTATCTGTTCAAGAGAAACCCTCTCAGACGACGGCCATTCGATTAACCAACAACAACAAAAAAATCCTTTTTTTCTCAAAAATGAATATTTCAAAAAACGAAGGTCTTCAAAGGAGAATATAATAATCATAATAACAATAAAAGCAAAACCAAAAACCAGCTGCAGCTTTTTTAAGTGTCCTACATTTAAACTATCTTGTAAAAAATATTTATGAAGATAACCTCGACAAAGGTGTTTCTTAATGTAAAAAAACTGGTTCGTGATAAACCCTATGAACCTTCATACCGTCACCATAGCAGAAACAACTGGAACAGATAATGTGTATGGGATGCTTTGCTCCTATCGTTTCAAACAAAGATAGATAGATAGACAGATAGATAGATAGATAGCTAGATAGGTAGGTTGTTAGATCGACTGTATAGATGGATGCCTCGATTGGTAGAACAGTTAATAGGATATTGAATTGAATAGGATAATCAGTTAACTCAGATAACTAGTCGGTCATCAAGTTGATTGGTTAAAGGAGTCGAGGGTTGCGAACCCCCCCTGCTGTCGGAGGGGGCAAAGGCCGAAACGGAAAACAAAACCCGCGAGGCGAAAGAAGAACGACGCACGAGAAAGAAAACAAACGCCCGGTTTCTTAAACGAGACTCGGAATGGGTGACGTCATCCATTGTTAATGACGTCACTTATTTGTGAAGTCACCAATGGATGGGAATTCCTTTTCATCAGCGAACGGGCGCCAGTGAAGAATGTGTGCACGAATTTCGGACGTCAACTGTTTCCGTGCAGTTGAGAAACGCCCTTTGGGGAAAAGTCGCCCTTTTTGTTACCGTCTCCGTTAAGAGAGATTGTGACGGTATGAGAAAAACTGACGCAAGGTCGTTTTTTTCCCAACCTGCGAGAGCACAAAACTCGCCCCCTGGTAAAGTCGCCCTTTTGTTTTTCGCCCCTCTCCAAAATAATAGTCGTTTGTCGGAAAATGTCTAATGGTATATACGAGAGTTCTCGCCCTTTCCGCAGAATACTACCAAGTCGCCCTCATCAGCTCGCCTCCTTTGTGTTTTCGCCCTTGGGGAAAACTCTCGATCAAAAGAAAACTTACGCAAGGTCAGATTATCATTCTTCAGATCATTAAAATATAAACTCGCCATTTACTGAGTCGCCAGTTCCTGTTTCGCCCCTTATCTTCATTATGGCAAGTTTTGAAAAACAGTGATAAGGTTTGAATTACACGTCCTTTGGTAACTTTTTTGCAAGTCGCCCTTCTTAAAGTCGCCCAGTCGCCCTAGGCCTTCGACGTCCATTAATTGTTAAGACGGGCGACTCGGGGCGACTTTCACATATCTTGGCCGCCAGGGTTTAATTCCTCCCGTGAGACGGCCGTGTCATCTGAGAATCACTGAAGAATCACTGCCCAAAACTCTAAACCGTAAATTCACTGAAACCAGGGCGAAGCAGACAAGGGCGACCTTTGTTTGGCAACCGACCAATCAGGCCCTCGTTAGTGATTATACTTTTAATGGCGAACATGGCCTCTTGAGGGGGCGACTTGTATATTATTACCAAGAGTAAATCGTAAACAAGAGTGCAGTGGGCGATAAAAGAAAGAAAGCGGGCGAGTTGCCAGGGCGAATTTTTCCTCCCTGGGTCAATATTTAATCTCCTTGCTGAAGTCGGTCATGCAAACTGTCTCTTTCTTCAGGGGCTGTACTAGCCAGGGGCGACTTATCCCCGAAGGGCGAGTTGGGGCAACATCGTCAAATATTATTTTGGGCGACTACAACGATTCTCTTTTGTGCTAAAGCCCTTCAAGGTGACAAGGGCGAGTTTGATTAGGGCGAGTTAGGGCGATTCGACGTCAAAAATTATTTTGGGCGACTACAACGGTTTTTTTTTATACTTAAGCACTTCCAAGATTAGAGAAAGAAAAGGGCGAGCTTGGCTAGGGCGAGACTGTCACAGGGCGAGATGGCTTTACAATAGAAAAAGGGCAAAGAGGAATACATAAAACCATCCGGGGGCCGCAGACAAAGGGCGATACTGGAATAGCAGCACTTCCTTTGCTGCAGGGCGAGCCAAATCTTCACCCAACGTTTCTTCTCTTTCACATTTCACAGAATGGAGGAGGAGGGGCGAGTTTGTCATTATATTTGTAAATCAGGGCGACATTGGCGCTTTTTCCTCCCCAAAAAATGAAAAACACGAATCGAGCGCAGACTGAAGTTGTTGCGTCAACTGATAAAATAAGATAATGCGTTTTAATCTCGCGGAATTTTCCAGATTTTCGACTCGTTTGTCGAGACAAGAAACAACAAAGGGACGTGGTCGGAAAAACTCCGGGGCCAGCTGAAAAGGAAACGCGCATTCCAGACGAAAAGTGTGGAAAAAGGGGGCGAACAAGAGAACTCTTTGTGTACAGTACAGCCTAGAGCAAGACACTTTACCAATATAGTCCATACGCTCGGGTCCTGTGTGTACGTTGACGTTCCAGGTTCCAGGAAAACCTAGTTTCCTTCCCCCTTCCGACTTGTATTTAATCACTTCACCGAATCTTTATTCAACGTTTCCATTCATACAAAGGCCTTTAAGTCAACTTTAGAATTGTAACTTAAGTAAGTTAATGAAGTACTTGGAATTGGAGTCAAATTACGGTTAACGTTTGTTATCATATTGAAACAACGAAATGAAACATCTGTTGATAGTTACACTTGTCTTCACTAAAAACACAATCGATACTCACGATACTCTAATCTGCTTTTATATCCTCGATAAAGGCGAATTGCTACTATGTTAAAAATGAAAGTAAAACTTGCAATCTAATTTTATAAAATAAAAGGATTATATATTTTTTTAAAAATCGGTTGTTATAAGCTTTCGCCTCGAGGTAATATGCCAGGTGAGAAAATGTTTGTCCTTCACCTCTTACCACTTTCTTCTATGTAGAACCACTTTACCAGAAAAAAATTATGAGAATTTTTTTATAAATTAAACAAAAGGGACAAAAAATATCGAACGAAACTACAGGAAAAAAATCTTGTCGAGAACGACGATATATTTGTCTGGAAACTGGGTCTATACTACAGGGAAAAAATTAAAAGATCGATCGATAGATAGATAGATAGATAGATAGATAGACAGATGGTAGAAAACTCAAAAGTTATGATAACAATTAAAATTAAAATGACAATTACAATAGAACTTTTCCACAAAATTAGTTCCAACCAAAACTATATCACAGGTTTATTAGCTCAGGAAGAAAATCCTAATACAATCCATGATTCTAACTCACTTTTAGCTTCAGTAACCGTAAAACTAGATTGCATAAACANCTGGGTCTATACTACAGGGAAAAAATTAAAAGATCGATCGATAGATAGATAGATAGATAGATAGATAGACAGATGGTAGAAAACTCAAAAGTTATGATAACAATTAAATTTAAAATGACAATTACAATAGAACTTTTCCACAAAATTAGTTCCAGCCAAAACTATATCACAGGTTTATTACCTCAGGAACAAAATCCTAATACAATCCATGATTCTAACTCACTTTTAAGTTCAGTAATCGCAAAACTAGATTACATAAACAGAGCGACATCCGAGGGGTTCGCCACTCCCAAGAATCACCGTACACTTTACCAGAGTAGCGAACCCCTCGGCTACATCTGATTCCCAGAATCTCCAGATTCCATAATATTCCTATTTCCACACAAACCTCGATCAAATTGAGAAACACAGACAAGGTTCCATATTCATCTGAAAATGGTTTTTATTACCTCAGGAATAAAAATCCCTCTATAAAAACCCAACAAACCCTTATAAATCCACAATAAACACAGATAGATAGACAGATGGCCAAGATAGTTGGGAGATATTGCCTATCAGAGATCTGCATGCAGAACCAATCGTCTTTCACCAAACCTCCGTCAAAAACGGTCCCTCCGCTAAAAATCGGTCCCTCTTGTTTCGACCGACACATCCACAGATGCATCGACCACCCAGCAATTTAGCCCCCCGATAGCTGTTTCGTCGATTTAACCATAGAAAAACGAGGCAGACACGCAAAATTGCCGAAATAAAGCCGCCAATAAAAAATTTTTCAAAAAAAATCTTCGGTTTTCACAACGGCCAATTTGTCAATGCGGAACGCAATAAGTCGACGAAGAGGGAGAAAGAACCTTTCCCTTTTGGGGAAAAAAATATAAATAAATAAAATACACTTAAAATCCCTGTTGTAAAAAAAAGGGAGACCCGATTTTTTTCACCCCCAATTTTGCCTTTTCACGCAAGATGTTCTTTACCGGGCCGGCCAAGGGCGAAACGGATTTCTTTTATTTTTTATTCCCCCCAATATTAAAAAAATAATAATAAAAAAATAAAAAAATCGACAGAAAAGAATAGAGAGAGAAAAGACTAAGAGCCGCAAAAATTCACCTCGACTCTTCAATAAGAATAATAAAATAAAAAATAAATAAAAAAAGGTTCCCAGACTAGGCGGACTGGATCTATATCCATAAAAGTCTACCGTGCTTTTTCTTGGTCACCCCTAACTCTCTTCCCGGCC
>JAIQCU010001104.1:0-26991 GCA_022114935.1 Leptestheria dahalacensis | reverse complement strand
TGTTCCGACATTCAAACTTACACAATGATTTCAAATGGGGATCAAAAACGACAATTCCTTTATCACAGCTAGTGAAAAGTGCCGAGGCCGAAATATCGGCGGCCCAGACTATCTCGGGGACGGTAGGCGGCTCCCACAGGAGCCCCACCATCTGAGTTGCCGAGTTCTTGATTATGCAGAATCTCCGTTGAAAAGCCACGCAGCGAATGTGTTTGATGTTTGAAAAATCCAGGTTCCTCTGAATCAAGCTTTTCAGAAACTCGTTGCGTGGGAAATTCTCTTCCGAGACGTTCCCGCGTCGCAGGGTGACCTGCGTTATCTTGCCCGAGACGTCAGTGGCGAGCAGCTTCGACTCTTCGTGGTGCCACACGTAGCTGCAAAAACAAAACATTCCAGAGTTGCTCGGTAAACACAAAACATACATTAACAGAAATATAAATCTACTACCAAATCAAACAATCTCAATGACAGTTTACGGGGCGTAGAGACGGTTAACTTTGTTATGATACCTGTTAATGCTTCCCGACAGGATCCAAATGGGATCCGTTAACGTGCATTCTTGATTTCTGTTACTTATGGCGTAGATTTTTATCTTTCCCTCAGTAATAACGGCGGCGTATCTGCCATCTCGCGAAATTTTATTCTCCATATCTGCCTTCAGTTTTATTTTAGGACAATTAAGAACGTTTAAACCACATCGTCTTTGTTGTGTACTTCGAAGTCGACTTGGGAGACAGATGTGAGATGTCATGGCTCAGCATTCAAGCGCTCTCTAGCGGTGAAAATGAAACTATCTGTGAGATTCCTGTAATATGTTCAGGTCGTAGGTCTTCAAATATCAAATGGACTTCTTATTTACATATTTTTTAATCCTCATTGTTATTGTTATATTTTTTGGTATTTTCATTGTCTAATTTTTACTTTTATTTTTGACGGTTTTTCATTTTTTCTATTCCATGTCTATTTGTATTTTCTTGATTTCTTTGAACGCCTAACGAAACTGAGAAACACTTTCACAAATCGTTTCTCTGAACAACGACTTCCCTTCATTAGCTTACTGACATACCGAGAAGTGTAGTAACACACTGAACCCGCATTTCTGCAATTCACCCGTTTCTGCCGACCTTTGTACTATAGTTGAGAATCAAGGATGACACTTCACACACCAGCACACACCATCAAAACAAGATGATCCAATTGTAACTCAAAAATAGTACGTGGTAATCTTTACATCTATCGTACGTCAAGTCTCATCAATCACTACCACTACCAGTTGTCTAATGAAGATATGGTTAACAATGATATTTCCACGAACGGATTGCACGTTCACAACTTCACGTGCATTGGCGCTTTTCACGAAAACCCCAAAGGGTGAAGCAACCTGATTATCCTCTATAAGAGAACCTAGAAACTCGCTGTAGTGTGAGCAGAATCGGTACTTCTGAAAAACACAAGCATGCAACGTTCGCTGGAAACACAGAGCAAGGGTGAAAGACTGACCTGCTTTAACGCGCTGGTGGGCGAGGTCAATCCTGTTTGCTAAGCCTTTGATCCTCACTAGAGTGAAATCTCACAAACTATAGGAAGGGCGATCAACGTCTTTGATTCGTTTCTTCCCCCCCCCCTGTCCCGGATTAAAAGGGTGGAAACGTGTCGAAAGTACTAGTCGCCTCCTAAAAATCACTTACGTAATAAAGTTCGTATAATTCAAGACCATGACAAGGAATCCTCTCTTTATCTGACATCTCCCTCGAAAATACCGAAAAATGTTGTATAGAGATACAGGAAACGTGGGAATAACAGTTGGAAAACGGAAGACGATGCGATCTTAAACTGTCGTTTTTATCAAGATAAACTTTAATTATACCTGACGCGGTGTATATGTCACTATTGTACGCATGAGATGATTGTCGCTCTGTTAACTTGACGTATGACGCACATATGACTCGGAAATGACTTACGAGTGCGTTGTGATAAAATAGCCGGCTGAAATGTGTTAGTTGCGCATATATTACGCAACGGTTTTTGATGTCGACTTATCTATTTATACGAGTAAGAGTCATGATGCTCGGCATTTCCTCGACGGTTTCACAATATTTGACATTCTTATTGTGTTTAATCAACGCTCGGCAAATAGGACGTGTTTGTTGGTTTAATTTAATTGCCGTGTAAGTCAATATCAAACCAGCGGAAATAAGAATGTTAAGAAAGAATGAGTTGTTTGAACAAGAGAGAGATATGGAAAAGACTTTTTACAATTTCCATGAGTGGATAAAAACTTGTCTACAGGTTCACTCGAGCATCAAAGTCGACTTCAAAGACATCCATAAAGTGTACTTTGACCCTAAACAGCTCAGAAGTCGATTTGAAAGTCAACTTGGCAAATAAGAAAGTTTTAAGCTTGTATGGAGCGATTTAGAACCAGCTCGAAAGTCAACTTCAAAGTCGATCTAAGTTGACTGTTCAATTGTCGACTACTCCGGTGAAAAGTCAGCGCCCTTATTTGAACGCAAACTCTTTAGTTGACTCGGAAGACGACTCTTAGTGGATAACACGACTTTGACAAGGCTGAAAGTTGACTCTCAAACCAACTACATGAAGTCGTCTCTTGTCAAGTAGAAGTTAAAATGACTTTATTAACAGCTTATGCAGCATGAAGACAACTTGGCAGCTCAACTTAAAAGTTGACTACGTAGTCAGCTTCGTAGTCAACTATCTGCTTTGCTTAACATAGACAAGTGAACAAGTGAAGTCTTGTAAAACATTGAACCTCAACTTGCAAACTACCTTCAAAGTCAACTTTCGAGTCGACTAGGATACCGGCGTTTTATAGACTTAGATGTTCTTTAATTATGTTTACTAAAGAGAGTCAAGAGATTTCTAAAATCTCAACTTGAGATTTGGACTTGAAGGTTGACTTCGAAGTTAACATCAAGTCTACTGAATAGTCCACGACATAGTCGACTACGAAAGTTTCACTTTTACTTCCGATAGCATCGAATGATCATAATAAAGATAATTTTTAGATCCCAACTCACAAGTCGACTTTGTAGTCAGCTTTCAAGTCGACTAAAAGTACATACTATAACTGAGTATCAATAGACTAAGATACCAAATCAAGAGTTCCTAGAACTTCAGTAAGAAACTTGAATTAAACGTCGACTTTGAAGTCAACTTCAAAGTCAACTTCAAAGTCAACTTCGTCAACCACACGGTGACAAAAACTTTTATTTCACTTCCAACAGCATCAGGTAACCAGATTACCGGTCATTTGAAATTCGGACTTGCATTTCGACTTTGAAGTCAACTTTCAAGTCGACTACGTAGATGAGTATCAAGAAAACACTACAGCTATTCTAGAGATTCAATAATTCAGCTAAAAATTTGAACTTGGTAAGCCAACTTTGAAGTCAGCTTCGAAGTCAACATCAAGGCGACTACCGCTAACCAGAATAAAGATAACTACGAAAGTCCAACCTTAATTACCACATTAAAGTTGACTACAAAGTCGACTTCCAAAGTCAACGAAGAAAAAAGGAAAAGAACTCGACTACTTTTTAGCGACGTTAATGCTATGATCCAATGGGATTCGAGAAAGTCGGTCTGCGGTCACGGCACATACGGAATCATCTGTGACCGTTGCGTTTGGTTGTTCATCAAGGGGAGGAGAGACGACTTGATTTGAATGGCGATTCGCACAGGCGCGCGTCAAAAGGCAGGCGTTCTTCTCCTTCAACGGTGGCTCGCCGTCAAGAAACACAGGCGCCAAAGTCTATCTAGCCGGCAGAACGCCTTCAGCTGCGCTCGCGTGCGGACGTGCGTCTAACCGTCTGACTTAACTCCTGCAATCCCCTTTTCATCGTTCGGAGTTTCTTAAAAAAAGGAACAGAAAAAACGCTAAGGCCACGCGTTCTTTCGAACTCGGTTAACAGAAAAAACGTCAACAAACAACCGGCAGTGTGCCTTCATTGGTGAAAAGTATCGATTCTTATTTTTTTCGAAATCGATAGATAACTTTTCGACTCGAAACAACCAAAACATTCGATCGAGAAATCGAGCAGTTGGCCAAGGTTTGAAGAAGACGGGGGAAACGGTGAATGCTCTTGGCATCGGAGTCGTCCAAAATTACCAAAATTCGCGTCAAAAACAGAGAACCCGTGCCCTCCTACCGGATGGATCGCAACGATGACGAACTCGATGCGATTATGGTGAGTCCATTTTATTTGAAGATAAAATAGATAGATAGCTAGATACACAGATATATAGAAAGATAGATAGTTAGATAGATTGAATTTGAATTTTAAAAAAATAAAGTTGATCTTACGCGCCAACACAATAGCACCGGTTCTTGTCCGAATTCCGCGTGCGTCTCTTTTGTTTATTATTTCGAAGCGTAGGCCTATAAACGACAGTGTAAACACACGACTTTTACAAAAAAGCAATAGCTGAGATATAAAAGCCCCTTGTTGCACTTTATCTTTAAAAATTTAATCCGAAATTTTTTATTAAAAAAAGGAATTTGCAAAATTTCAATTTGCAAAAAAAGGAGGCGTGGTTCCAGTACAACATCTTAGGGGTTGAATAGAAAATTGGGGTGAAGGGAAAAAAATAAAGAGAAAAAGGGGAAACAACGAGGGGGTTGAATGAAGGGCGGGGTGCAAAAACGAGTGAAACTCGAAGATAGGGAAAAGGGGGTGGGGGGGTTGAAAAAATTATAAAATAAAAAGGGGGGAGAACCTTTTTCTGGGGGCGAAAGCGATTTATTTGCATGGAAACCCCCAACAAGCCTATGATTAACACCCCCTTAGATCCACCCGTTGTTCAACCCCCCTGTTGCAATTTGAATTTCCATGGAGGGCGATTTTTATTACCCTCTGGTCTTCTGGTAGAGAGGGTTAATGGCTCCCAACAAGATCAACCCTTAAAATAAAACTCACCCCCTCACTTAAACCCTCTATATCTTTAACCCCCATTATTAAAATTTAAATTAATCAATTAATTATTAATAAATAAAATTTGTATGATTATCGAATGTCGACTGTGATTGGCCAGAGTACGATATAAGAGGGAGGAGCCTTGCTTTTCCTAAATTTAATTCAAACAAGGTATGCAGATGAAATTAATTAATTTCCGCGTGGGACCCCCGGGTTATTCTGGACGATTCTGACCTGAGATGACCTTTTTTAAAAGGGACCGCGATTCTCAATTTCCACTGTTCAATTTTGATTGAAAAAAATACAATTCTCGACCTCGTGGAGTCGAAAAACGGATGAGGGACAAGGAAAAGGAGGATTTTTTTCCCGTATTCTTAATGGCCCCGAGAGCCTCATTTACGATATCCATTCATTGTGCCGACGTTTTTAACCCTTTCGAACCCCCTCCCTCCCTTGAAAATCACCCCCTCCCTCGTATTCGAATTTCCCTTTTATATATCTGCAGGCGGGATTTATAAGCCATCGTTCTGAGAATTTTTGGCCAAGTTTGAGACTCTCAAAGAACTGGTTTTTCATTTTTCAATTTTTCCAAAAACTTTGCAAATTTTGTTATTTGACATTTTGTTTTCATCCGTACCATTACGTTAATAGTGAATTTGATTTTAAAGTATTCAGGCTGACATGACGGTGACATGTCGAAATGGAATCGAGTTTGAAGTAAAACAAAAAATATCGAGAAAGGTAATTAATGAATTGGATATTCATGCGAGTCCCGTTATGTACGAATTAAAGTCGCGAATCAACCAGACGGAAAGTGATTATTATAAAGGTCATTTGGAGATATACGCCGTGGCGCAAAAATCACTGGACGGGAACACTTGACTGATAAGGTGGACAGTTGAAAAAAAACGGTATTCGAGATTTGGTGAATTATTAAGTGACGCGTTTGGAACTTGACGAGATTCTTAAAAAAGGGAAGGTGGATAAGAATCTTCGATAGAGAAAAGGGAATCTTATGAGAATCTCGCACTAAGATTCTGAGGATTACAAGCCCTGTTAAGGGATCATGTAAAATGGCTCGTTTAAGTAGGAGTCATCACTAGTTTCATAACAACGCTTAGGAATAATTCTAAAGGAATCGATGAATCACTTTCCGATAAGGGAAAGGGAATGTTTTGAGAATCTCGTATTAAGATCTTCAGAATCACAAGCCCTGTTAAGGGATTATGGAAATGACTCTTTTAATAGGAATCATCACCAGATTCATAATGATTGGGAAGTCTAGGAATCAAACTAAGGAATCGCTGAATCAAGATTCTTTGCAAGATTCACTGAGAATCTCAAACTTCAGTAAACCTTAACATTCCGTGATGAATCACTTTTTGTAAGTTAACAAGTCGTGTTGATGAGAGTCAGTGAATCGTGGAGATTCTCTCTAGGATTCATTGAGAATCTTTGGAAGATTCTTGAAGATTCTTCTTCGGTATTAACAAGTGATGTTGGCAGCGTGTCATTAAGAATCTTTGAAGGATTCATTGAATCATTGGGGTTCTTTAGAGTGAGTCATTGAGAATCCCGATCTTCAACAAACGTTACAGTTCTTATGTTTCGTGACTCATTCCTTGACAGTTAACAGTTATGATGATTCAGTGAGTCTTTGAGATTCTTTAAGAATCTCGACTTGTACTAAATGTAAATGGTCTGGAAAAAACAGATGCCTGACTGGTCGATCCAAAATATCATCAAGAATCTTTAAGAATCATTCTTTAATCTACTCATACTCGTTAAACTTAAACAGTTCATCTACTATAACCATCCAGAATCGACAGTTAATTCTTTGTGAGAATCCAGAAATTGAACATCAGATGGAACCCTGCAATTAGAGTTAATGCAAATTGGGTCATTTCGATAAGTCGCACGGCCGTGTCCCAGCAGCGGCGATTCTTGTGTTTCTTTTGTTTCTACAAAACAGAGAGAGGGAAGCCGATAAAATTTCCAGCGGCATGGAATATAGAAGCGTAGCCCTAATTAAATGCAGGAAATAATTAAGACTTTTGGGAAATTTCGCAGGCAAAAACCGTGTGCCGAGGGTCACTTTTTCGGTGCCCAATTGAGTAAAAGAGAGAAAAGGTCAGTTTTGGGTTCTCTCAAAAGTGAGTTAGTTTTTCTGTTACCCTCCTCCTCTTCTTTTTTTGGGGGGGTTTGAAAACTACTGCGACTGGATGTCGCCCTCTCCAAAAGATTTATGTCAATCTACCGTAACGGACCCTGCTTCAAATTACCCGCCGATTTTTATTTCCACTTGAATTTCCATCTTTTCCCCCCTCCTGAAATCTGGGGAAGTTTTCAAAAGTGGGAATAAACAAGTCGCGATTTTTTGTAGTTGGAAATTATACAGATATATATATTTCTATTAATTTATCATTATTTGGTGTATCAGCACTATATCGAAACATAAGCGATATTAAACTTAAGTCGATCGCTACCCAGAGGAAGCTATTGTAGATTCTTCAAGTCGGTAATATTCGCGGTAATATTAGATAAGTAAAATAATGAAATAACTAATCAATTAAAACATTAAAATAAGTAAATATGTATTATAAATTTTAATCAAACTTGGTAAATATTACTTCTATTATTATTCTAAAAATACGGTAAATAATCAGATAAATAACAAGTAAATCACTGTATCTAACAATACCGTAGATATTCACAACGATGATACAAAAAAAACGCTGGCGATATCATCAGTACTTCCATTTCAACTTTAAGTACAGTTTCAGTGTGTTGAAAAACAGCCGGGTAGAAGTAGGATTGGGGATTGACATCAGGCTGATCTACGGAGTGACGTCAGTGATAGTATCATCACTAGAGCAGCAGAAGGTGGAGTGAGAGCGGCGTTTGGTGTGTAGGGAAAAGGCTCACAGGCGGTCCGGATGAAGGATGTGTGTTCCGCCGTCATTGATGTTTTCCGTTTAGAGGCGCAAACAAGGGCGTTACATATTAAGAGTATTTATAAAGCGGTACCCTTCGTTTCTTGCCGGCCAAATGTGCACGTTCTCCATCATTTGACATTCATTCGTCATCGCAGGCCTGTCCGTTTCTCCTATATTCATGTAAACGAGAACCTCGTTGGAATGTTCACTGACGCTCGGTTTGATGGTTATCTTTGCTGATATCAGCGATGGTTCTGGTTTTCAGTAGTTTTCTATGAAGTTGTTGGAGACGAACACTGAAAAGAGTTGTAGATGTTCATTCGTGTTCGTAGAGCGGTTTAGAGTGCTAGAACCGTCATATTTCGATGTTCCAGATGTGGTTTAGCACTATTTCTTCGATGGTATTTCAGTGGTGTAAAACCGGATGGCTTGTTAAAGTTGTTAAAGATGTTCACTCGTGTTCATAGAGAGGATTGGAGTGGTATAACGGTCATTATACTGATGGTAATTTGATGTTCAGATGGGGCTTTTGATGGTTTTCCATGGTTTCGAAAGGGTCATGTTCGTTCCGGATGGGTATGATATCTTAGATATGGCATAATTCATGTTCAAAGAGGGACAGAGATGGTAAAATGGACATTGTCGATGTTGTTGTAATGCTCAGATTTTGTTTAGCATTAGTTTTTCAATGGCTGTTAGTCGATTGTTTAATATATTTGAAACTGGAATGCTCGATTTAACTTCTCTAGGTGTTCATTCCGAATACGCGACGTCTCGGGAATGGCAACTTGTGTTCAGAGAGGGTCAGAATGGTAAACTAGTCACTGTCGACAGTATTGTAATATTGAAAGTATGTGGTCCAGCAATGCTCTTTTGATGGTTTCCATGAGCATTTTCTCGATGGAGGGTAAAATGAATAACAGCGAAGTTCATTCATGCTCAGCAGTGGTTAATTCATGTTCAGGGGGATAAATGTACATTATTTTAACGGGCGATCATACCGTTCAGATGCAGTGATCAATATTGACTGTTTCTCCTAATTGATTAACACGTGCGTTGAAATCTCTCGATTACACGGATAGTTCAAAAAAAGGAGCAGAAATTGTTATGGGCAGTGCCCGTCCATTAATCAGCACAAGTTGGATAAAAGCTTCAACACATTTTCTAGGAAATGGAAACGATACAAGAAGGGAAGTTGAGATATGTGCGGAATTCCTGGTGATGCAACTTCCGCACCGGCTCGTAAAAACGCAATTAAGATTGAAAGGCTATATTTACACACTTGAGAAACCCGAGAATCGGAAAATAGATAGAAAAAGAAGGACGGGAAAAAAGATTAAGAAATCCCTGATGTTGTGTCGATATCGCCCGAGTCGTCAGTCGCACGAAACCTTACGAAATCAAGACGGACACACCAAGTTAAGCTTGTTACGACGTTCCATATCAAACGCCTTGTAAGATGAACCCACCAATGGATTAGAGTCAATAAAAATAAATCATTCAACTTGCTTTTAATCTAATAGAACCCTTGACTTTGTCATGTCTGTTTGATTAATCACAATAACTGGTAATTTGCTTTTATAAATGTGGTGAATGTCTATCTATTGCTTCCATAATCACCGATGATGAATCGCCTTATCGTTATTAATTGTAAAATAATTAGCTTATAATTATCGTTCTTCAATTACAATCGATACTTAGTTTGATCAACTAGAATTTTAATTGATCTTCAAAGTTATGTGTCGATTTTTTTTTATATATATATCAGCTTATCATAAGTTACTTTTTTGTGTGTGTGAAGCTTTTCTCGATTTCCCTTTGCGAACCCCAGAATTCCTTGTCAAGCTTCTTGGGTTGCACACTGAAACCTTTCAAAGTCGCAATACCAAACACATACAGAAGCTTTATAATACGTACAGTCTCTTTCTATATTTATATAGATAAAATGATTTTTAAAAAAATATTCTTAATTCTTATTATTTTTCTAAATATAAAAATTGACGCTTTAACATTTTAACTATTAACTTTTGATTGCATCGATACATCAAATTCTTTATTTAAAAAAGCGCGGGTGTCGCGGGAATTTGCCAACCCTTGGCCCGGTGAAAGAATTCTTTGTCCTTTTAACGTTCCCCAATGTGTGTCTGCCACAGCGGACAAATGCTAAGCAACTCGACAGGAGACCCCCCCTCAACAACGTGTCCAGCAACACGCAAAACACACATGAAAATCGCTGAAGCATTAAGATGTGTGTGACGTGTCTGCATTGCATCTTGCAAGTTACATACAAGACCTTCATTCATGCACCGGCGTCCTGTCTCTCTGTCTGTTAATCGCACTGCTTTCTATTTAACTAACAAGTATCTATATCTTTCTACTATCTACCTACTTAGCCAAACTACCTTCGTACCAGGGGAAGGATATCCGTGGTAAACTGGAGAAACGTTAAGTAAATAAAAGAAGAGATAATTTTGTAAAGAAAAGTAGCGAACCCCCCTATAAATATTGGGGGGGATCCTTTTGAAGTGGCATATTTGCCATCACCCCTTGAGGCCTGGCACTCTTGAAAGATATCCCGCGTGGCTCACCCATGGACTATCCACACGGTCAGTTTTTCCCTATAATGGACACCTAGGAAGTATAATGCTATTACAAACTGAGGATTCCTACAAGGGGTTCGCAACTAAGTGACATATTTCAAATCGGGATCTGAATCCCTAGGAATCTCGGAATGATTCTCGACCGGTGGGCAATGTGTAAAACCAATCAGCGTGAATGGTTTATTTTTCCGAATATTCATTCATTCGATGGTCGAGTCACTGATACTCTGGTGATTTAAAAGTGGTTATGTATTCACTAACATTGCCACATGAGTGAGTCATTGAGTCGTTTTGGCAGTACTGTTGGCGAAGACGGTGGGAAACGGCTCTCGACGTGAACTTCGGTCGTGATAAAACGCGGACAAGGTGGTTCGGAAGTGTCCGTTCACCTCGACGGTTCTGGCGTTAAACTCCCCAGAGTGGTGTGGTGCTGGCACGGCCGTAAAATCAGCACGATGCTTGAATAAGGAATCTCTCCTCACCCCGACTCCGAGTTGTGTCCTTTCAATAAATTTCCCATTCAAAAAAAGGAACCATTCGCCATTGGTTTTCTATTCTCTTTTTTGACTGGTTTCTTGTTGTGGATTTTCGAGAAAAGACCGCGTGACATGATGAAGGACCCCTGCGACTCGTACACATATAAACTACGTCTTATTCTGAATCGTGATGCCCTATTGGCTTGTTTGGACTGGATAATGAACCTTCGTGTCGCTTATTTGAATAACAGTCTTTTCATTGGGGTCGTTTCAGAATCTTTTTTGTAAAAGCAACGAATAAGTTATTCAAGGACACATCGCGATTAAATCGGACGTTTCACTTTGAAATCAATCGATATGATCTGGTGAGTCGCTGTGTGTGAATCTTGAATGACTCAATCGTTGTGGTCTATAGACGGTTAACAAGAGTAGTTTAGGATTTCTATCGGAGCAACTCTCCGACTCGAGAAATCGGTCAAAGACACGACAAGAAGTCATGACTCGTCACGAAATCATGTCGCCCCCACCCAGACATGATAAACTCAGCTGGCTTGAGAGCGAGAGAGAAAATGTCCTAGACGAAGTTATTCCAATCCCAAAAAGAATGTTCCTCTGGTGGTTTTTAGGCGAATCTGCATAAGGCGTCCTTTTTCAAGTGTTAACCCCATACTGACTGGGCCCAAAGTGTCGTAAATACTTTAATCGGCCATAGCAATTATGATAAGTAGGCGAAATGGTCGTCGTTTAAGAAGTAGAAGGGGGGGGCGCACCATTACATTTGCATATCACAATTACCCCCGCTGCTTCTTCTCCACTCGCTGGTCTCGTTGCATTCCAGACATAACTAACGATATACAAGGAAGATGGGGGGTGAACTCCAGAGGAAACTTCCAATAGACGAACCTGCGTTCGCCGAATTGTGTGTACGGGGCCCCCCTCTTTTATTTTATTTATTTATTTTGTCCGCAAGTTTTTAGCCCCGGTGCCTTTTGAAAAGTGCCTCTTTGAAATGGTTTTTATTCGAGGGGGGTATAACAATACCCCCGGTTCTTGTACACACGGCGGGGTCCCCCCGCCGATTCAATCCGTCAACTTGTTACACGCCAGTATCCTGTTTTCTAGGCAAATTGACTCGTTTTTACATATTGTGGCCCACCCTGGCTCTCGAACGGGGTTGGCTGCATTTCACGAGAAAACCGTGGGCTGTTTTCGAAGGTCGTCTAGCAATAGTAACAACATCAAAAACCGACTCGAGTCTTTCAAAAAAACAGCTGTTGAATGGACTACTTAGCGCTGATGAGATTGTGATACATAAGTTGGTGATAGTTTGAAACCAGAGGTGGTTGGAAGAATATGCTTACAAGGCCATTGAACAGTTCTGAAATTCATCGAGACAATGCTTAACACTTGACTGAAACTTGACAGATCGGTACAGCAGCGATGTTCAGGTGCAGTTAAAGTTGCAGTAAGATGTCTTAGTACTACTGAATTGGTATTGACTGCCCTGCTTTGTTATACTGCAAGTTAAAATGGTCTTAATCAATCAGATCAATTTCCGTTGATTGCTTGATGAGGTAAAGGAACCAGTGAAACGTTACAAGTTCAGTTTTTCAGTCGTCTTACTGTCCTACTTAAAAAGTATTTTCAAGAGTTATTCATTGAATTAGTGAGAAGTAATGAAACCCATTTGAATTTCCAAGTGACACATTCAGTACCTGTTCCCTGAAGCAGGTTTTGAGTGCAGTTAAGCGAGTCGCTTGTTGTTTTTAGAATCGACCGTGGCTGGTAATTGATAGTTTTTCTTATAGAGAGACTATTGAATGGGGGTCTTTGCCTTGTGACAATAGAGGAGAAGGTTTGCCACGTCTGGTGATTTACTGGCCCGGCAGTTAACCTGTGGCGATCCCTATCGGTCTATCGGAGCTGAAATCGTGTCGCCTGCTGCGATAACCGGCCCTATCGCAGCATCGCCCTTAAGCTCTATTGCACTGCACGTCCCCTCGCTTTTCTCTTTTCATCCAAACCTTTTTCACTGGCTTGAATTTTCAATATCCCCAAAGATGGGGGGGGGGATAGCCAGCTTCCCATAGAGTACCTCTGGGGAAGCCATGATATCGATATGCTAATTTCAAAATGCGATTCGTAATTGTTTTCCTGTCCCATTCTTCCAGTCTGTTTACATTCTTATTATATATTGATGTGTCACCCTATATAGACTGCGTATTATATCTTGTTCATTCTTAAATAGTTCATTGTTTAAAGGGTTATAAGTCTTAAGCGTGTTGAAAGTATAGGTGGAATTTTCAGGGTTACCAAGAGTCAAAGAGTGCTGGTTATATACAGGGGCCTGATGCGGGATACAATATAGAAAAGCTGCCGAGCGAAACTTGATGAGTCTCCCAAAATAGACAGTTGGAAAATGTGGTATCCATCACGTGGGGTGTATAATCCTTGGCCCGTCGACGTGCTTTTATATACGTCACTGGGCTTTTATGTCCCATTTGGTGTCACCATATAAAATCTCTCACCCCCCTTTATTTCACAAGTCATCCTCGGGTGAAGCGAGCGCGCGCGCCTCTCTTCCGTCAACTTTACCGAAATGACTTTATTTCGACTACTTTTTGTTTCGACTTTTTTAAAATACCCTCGCCAGGGGTTCGTTTATACACTTGTTCCGGGGCTTCTCTATTTTTCTATTTATAAAATTTCCCCTTATAAGAGTGGCTCATAAACTTTTGCCAACCAAACCGGAGATATTGTCGGAAGGCGGGTTCTATACAGATGGTGAAATTGACGGAAGGAGTCGTTCGTATATATATAACCCCGTTGGTTTTTCAGTTCGACCACCCCCGGGTTAAGCAGTCTATTCAGCCCCGGGGTGATTTTTTTTCTGCGTTTTACGCCCCTTCCGTTTGTTTTTGGTCTTCACCACCATGCTTATTATATTGTAGCATTGTTCTTTGTCTTATACATCTTGTAGTCAACTTCGATAAATATGGAGATATCTGATTACGTACAGTTACTTTAATGTACTTCATAAGCTAGATATTAACCTTTACAAAATCAGTAAAACGTGTATCAGCCTTGTGTAATTGGTGGACACTACAGCAGTAGAAAAAGTGTTCTCGCTGGGTAAACGTTGATCGCTTATTGCTTCTGCGTTTTCCAAGGTATAGCAACCCAAAAAATACCAAATATAGAACTAGTAGTACTTGATGTACTGTTCAAGTTTCGTTCATATCAGATTGATAGTTTTGCCACAATAAAATCGTAAAGTTTAAAACCCATCATATTCCTATACCATTCAGGACCCTGTTTTGTGCCCTAAACTATAAAACTCTTATCATGATATTGTTAAACTTATATAACAACTTAGATGTGATTTATTTTAACTTGTTTACTTAAAGGGTCTATATCTAAAACTAAGGACATCATCTTTCAGGACGACACTGTCTCTCCGACAGTGATGTCAGGGAATTTTTCAGTTGTTAGAAGTTGCCAATCCTTTTTTTTCAGTTTTACGTTCGAGTCGATTTGGTTTTTTTAACTACCGGCTCCTTCTTGACAGATCCCTTTTAGTTTGTGTGACGTTAGCGCTAGTGAGGAGTTTCTTTGTGTTGTTGTGTGCGGATGAATCCTTGCATCCAAACATGAAAGAATTCTCATTAAAGTATGTGCGTCAAAGTTGCTGACCCCCTCTCGGCTCCAAAATGACATAGGGCCAAGGTAAACAATACCGGAGTCGGTCCCGGCGCTCAAAGATAAATAAATAATTTCCCCCGACTCTCCTCTCTCTCTCTCTCTCTCTCTCTCTCTCTCTCTCTCTCTTTCTCTTTCTCTCGCTCTACTAATAGGGGTAGGCGACCAGACAGTTACATAGATAGATGGGTAGATAGATAGATAATGATAGATATAGGTACATGGATAGGTAGATAGATGGATAGTTAGATAGAGAGACAGATAAGTAGATAGCTGGATAACAGTGAAACAGATAGTAGATAGGTAGGTAGTTAAATAGATAGATAGATAGATAGGTAGATAGATGGATGGATGGATGGATGGATGGATGGATGGATGGATAGATAGACAGATAGATATAGGGATGGTAGATGGTAGATGGATAGATACATACATAGATAGGTAAATAGATTGGGATGGATGGATGGATGAATAGATATATAGATAGATATAGGGATGGTAGATGGATAGATACATAGATAGGTAGGTAGGTAAATAGATAGATAGACGCATTTCAGAACTGGTCTCGTGTGTAGAGTTTGATTGAGTAGCGAACCCGCCTTTGCTCTTGTCGATGGGCACACGTGGTTCTGCATAGAGAGAAATGTTCATTTTGGAAGCACTTCATTAAAACATCGTTAGCTTGATGGGATTTTTTTCCCCCCTACTGGTTTGGTGTCGCATTGGCGCGTCTCATTGCGTTTTTAATTCTCTCTCAATTTGCCGGCGTGCGCCAGCGACATGTTTTTCCTATTCTTTTTTTTCTAGAAATTTTTCTTATTTTTTACCCTTTCATTCCTCGTGTTCTTCACCCCCTGTTTGAGGTTAGTTTTTTCTGTACTAACGGAAATAAATTTGGGGATTGAAATAACTAACAAGAATAACGCAGCATATGACGTCGGTATATATAGTATTGTTTGTAGCCGGGGAAGTGATTACACGTCCGTTTGTGACAATATGGTGATGACCTTTGGAGGAATTCTCATCTGCCCGTTTCTGTCGTCGTCGTCGTCGTCGTCGTCGTCGTCGGGGAGGGATATTTTCCAAACGATTGCCAAATGTTGCTTTGCTTATTTGTCTCATTTGGTACTGGAACTTGTCCAGCCATTCATTTATTATTTCACTCTGGCCGCGTCTTTTCTAATTGGATTCTTGTAACGTGCAGCATTGCCAGATTCTCTTTTCCTCTTAATGTCATTAATAATCAGCCGGAGATAAATGTCTTACTCCATGATCAATAACACTGATTATTAATAATGTATTATTATTGTTCATATGAGTATATATATATATATATATAAGTTATGGAAGTGAGAATTTATCGACGATTCTGGGGAAGATATTGAATGACGAAAGGAGAAATGGAAACTGATGATGCGCCGATCATTTTATTCGCGTTTCTCGGGTTTTGTGTCTTGTTTAATGACACATGTCGCGCTGTTCAAACGTCTTTCAGCCCATTTCCGGACTGAAGTGGTGAGGGGAAGGAGAGTTTCTCCAATTTTTCAGGTAAAATCTCAACGCCTCAGTTAAAAAAGAACCGCGCCCTCTAAGTAAAGTTTCACAAGAATTTGCTTATTGTCAAGGTGAGAAGGGCTCGGCAACACCTGAACCCAATATCCCCCCACCCCAGGCCGTTCTACCTGTTACAATTCATTCACTTGACAATGTTCGTGTCAGTTTTGCATGCATTAGTCTTCAACCGGCCAGTAAAAAAAAACACGTTCCTGACTGGTTATTGACTAGTCAGTTACCAGTCGTTTTCACGGTTTACCCATGCGATAAATGACTCGTGGATACCTTGTCAAGATTCTTGATTGAATTTCTGGTGAATCCCTGCGTCATCGACGGGTCTGGTAAGAGTCGTGTGGAAGGAGTCCTCAACCGTCAATGAAAACGCGTTTATGACTGGTTATTGACTAGTCAGTTACCGGTCGTTTTACGGTTACGTTCTCGTACACGTTACGGTTCGCCGTGCGTTAAATGACTCGAGGATTCCCTGTCAAGATTCTTGATTGATTCTCTAGTGAATCCCTGCGTCATCGAGGGGTCGGTAAGAGTCGTGTGTAGGGACAACACCCCTTGTCAAATGTTGTCGTGTTATCGCTAAAAAGACCTTGTTTATCGTGGGCACAAGGCAGGTTTGGTAGTACCACAAGGATCCTCTGAAGTGGCTTGTTGTTTCGCTGGTTACTAAGTCAACTCCCCAAGTCGACTTGGATTTCATTTTGACCTTTGATTGAGTGGAAATTTCGCTCGCTGTTGGCCAGTGTCGACAGAGTAAACACCAAAAACTCCTTCCCTGAAACCCTGTCCTCCCCGTTCTTCCCCCGTTTACCTTGTTGGCTAAACGTCTTTGTTGATTTTTTTGAAAGCGGGTTCGGTTACTGATGGAAATTTATTAAGAATTTGAATAAAGATTAATCAGTGTCTCATATTAGTGAATATCACTGCAGTAAACATATGAGTTTCATGGCTATGGAAGTAATAATATTCGTCTAGTTATCTGACGATTACCAATTGAAAACGAATGTAAATTGTTATTAATTTTGAATTTTTTATGAATTTTTTTTCTAGTCGGAGGGGGAGGGCGATTCTGTGGAGAACGACATGGGCCACGAGGACGGTGTCGATCATCAAGGATCATCTTACAAACGACAGGTGCCGTAACGTTTTTTTTTTAATTTTAAGTTTTCATTCTACAATCTGAAAATAAATAAATAAATTGTCTATCCCCTCGAATGTGCCGGAAAAGATAAATTGCTGTGAAATTATATTAAAGAGAAAAAAGTTTGACAGTTTAATGTTTGCGGTAGCTGGGGTTCTCGAAAAACCTTCCCCCCCCCTCAAACAAAAAAAAACTTAATTTGAAAAAAAAAACGACAAGTAACAAGGACTCTGCATCTGTTGTATGTGTTCTTTAATGGAGCCATTAAACTCCATTTGTGAGCATTTGTATTCTAAGCGGGGAAATTTGCTGCAAAATACGGGAAATTGCAGATACGTGATACCAAAAGACACCAGGGGGTTGGCAACCCTCCTAAAAGTATGCTGGCTTATTTCCACAGTAGGAACGCTGGGGGGGTTGGCAGAACACACACACACACACACAGACACACACAAACAAAAGGCCTGAAACGGAGGAAACTTGGTGCACTCGTTACCCGCTATCATTATAACATCATTAGAATAAATTAATATCCCCTATGACATCGTTAAAGTCGGTCGTTTGGAAAAGCAAATTGGCCAGCGTTAGTCCAAAGTCGCTCAGCTTTTATACACACACACAATACGGCGGCCGCGGCTAATGTTTTTACTCATAAACTTTTAATGATTTCGCTTGGCTATTTAATTTTATTCGAATAACCGAATACAGAGCTCCCGTTTGGCGTTTACTAAATCCGTAAATGGATTTTCCTCGTGGGGTTTTTGGCTCGCAATGATTGTAGTGCTGTTATATTGGCTTTTTGACGACTGTTCCCAATGTTGAAACCTGTCGTCATTGTTTGTCCAAAATCTAGTTTTATTACCTTAGCGGTAAAGGTAATATAATTTTATGAAATTCAAATTTGGTCGTCTGGTTGATGTTAAATCCTGCGTCTCGATCCTCTTAAAAACCTGTTGAGATGTTCTGTCGAAAGGATAATTTGCCAGAGATGGAAGGTGGTGCGTGATACAATTACTGTTTATGTTGAGCATGTTGAACAGAAGCTCGGCTTTTGGGACGACCAATCAGATCTTTCCTGTTCTTCCCTTTTTTTTAAAAAGAATATTTTTTTCCCCGTTTGTTTCCCTTTGCCTTGTAATCCTCGGTGGACGAGTAACTTCTTACAAGTGCGTTAGAAAACAGGTTTGATAGTTGCTACTTAAGGCCGGCTATAAACCTGTATGGAAGCAGACATTTAGCTTCTCTTTATAGTCGAGCTTATGCAGTCGCTAATGACCGCGAGAGATGTTCATAGGGTATGTAACTCATCGGGATTTTTCGCTCTCGGGTCGTTTTTGCAGCATTTGGCAGATGGCAAGGATCCGATCCTGAATGTGTTGACTCGTGATTTTACATCTCACCTTTTCTTTTAAAATGGCTCCAGACATTATCCTGAATTGTATTTTAATTTGGTAAAAAAAATCGATAATAGAAGAAGATTTTTTTGGAAACATAACAAACGATTTTAAGTTTAATTTTTGGTTAGGGATCATCGGTTGTCGAGATTGCCTTTCGACGGTAGCGTGATTTTGAGACAATGACTCAGTCTAGGGACTCGTTAGCGTCCTTAATGAATATATAGTGTAACTGCGTGCGAACCCCTCGGACGTGGAAAGAGTAGACGAGAAAGGGAGGGAGATAAGTCTATAAACGGAAAGATGTTATTGCACGGCGGCCATTGACTTGTTTGAACATTAACGCCAATGTGGAAGAAGGAGCAAGGAGGACCGACCGCAAAATGTCAGCTAACTGGCTCTGTAATCAGCCAGACGTAAGGAATCCTGCCGTACTCTAATTATTCTTCTTGATATCCGAGTAATTATAACGTTGAGCCACGGCCACAACCGGAGTGCCGGCGCCAGTCAACAGCCTCGGCAGTTTTATGTCATTTTTTTTATTTTTTTGTTTCCTTTTTTTTAATTATTATTATTTCTTGTTATTGTTTTTTTTTTAGAAAAAAGTTTTCTTCCTTTCCTATGCAACCGCTGGGAGATATTAAAACGATGGTCTGACATGACAACGCAAACGCCAATGATATATATTTCTCTCTCTCTCTCTTTCTCGGTTACGCCAACCCCAGTCAAGGCCTCTCTCACATAAGATACTTTGGTTATTTCTATTTTTTTTTTGCCTAAACAGTCTCTAGCTTGTCTTGTTTTATGACAGCTGCCGGCTAACTTATTTCTCATTCCACTGCCATAATAAGCAAACAATTATACCTGCCGTACATGCATCCGACTAGCTACTCTATACAGTTTTCCCCTTTTCAACAACGTCTCAGCTACTAGCCTTTTTTTTAAATAAAAAAATCTCTTGGAAGGAGACAATAAGCCTAGTTTTGAGTCGTTACTGTCGTCTTTTTCTGTTGGTCTTTTCAGTCTGTGTACTTATTTTGCGGTTTCGTTTTTTCTTAAATTGCTCACATTCGTGGTTCTAAACAGGATCACATGGACGGTGAAATGGACCCCGAAATGGTTCACCAGGCGCTGTTGCGACAGGCAGAAGCCGCTGCACACATGCAGTCAATCATGCAATCGCAGATGGGATTGGGTAACTTTGCAGGCCTGCCCAACTTTGCCACCCTTCCGGTGGGTTTGACTCCCTCGCTGGAACTGCACACCAAACTGCAGGCCCAGCTTCAGGCCCAGATCCAGCGACTGAGCGGTCAGCAGACGCCCGGTGGCGAGTCGCCAGCGACCATGGCCCCGCCGAAGAATTCGCCCCCGCTCTCGTACAGCGGCTCTCAGAGTAACTTGATGAACAGCAATGGAAGTTCGACGAGCCCGCGCAGGGATCGAAACAGTATCAAGGATCGTATGAAGGAAGCTAAGGAGGATTCTTTGCAAGGTAAAGTTTACCCTGGTTAGCGATAAGTCAGGAATATCTTTAGAGGTTGAAGTATCCCTTGGCGTAGGATCAGCTTCTCCGTCCCCTCCGTCAGTCCTGGGTAGCGCTACCTCGCTACGCTCCCCGCCGAGTTTGCTACCGCCGTCCAGTAACCCGTACCTGCCGGCTTACTCGAGCGCTCTGGGCGGGTTAACTGCCCTGACATCGGGCCTGGGTTCCTCGGCTCCTTCGTCGCACCCGCCGCTGACACCGTCGCCTTCGTCCGACTCGCCGCAGCAGCAGGACGCGCCGCGCGCCGCCAACTCGTCGCAGCAGTCGTGGACCTTCGAGGAACAGTTCAAGCAGGTAGGAAACCAACTTGAACATTTCTGGGTTTACGAGGTCGACTTGTATACGACTGACGGTAATCTATTTTGACGTTGTCAAAGAGGATCGCTGCGACGAGTAAACTAATGGAATGAGATAGAGAGACGTATAGAAAAAGAGATACGGTGAATCCCCATGTGTGTGTGTACGTGTGTGTCTCTCTACTTCTCTATATATTCTAAATTTAGAGTTTTTATTTATATTATGTGGCGTGGCGGGCTGCGTATATAGATTCTGGCATCGGGGCGACTTGATGGATGCAAGGCGTGATACTCAATCATCGATAACTCGGGTGATTTCCTCGGCACTTTTTTCATATTCATTTCTTTTTTAAGATACTTCCGTTTTTTCCCACCCAATTCACACCTTGTTTTTACTCGACTGTTGCGGTTGTCTCGTCTTCTAAATACCAACATTCACGGACGATTTTGTACATGTTCTTTAAGTTGTTCTTTTCTAAAATACGGTGCGTGTTGTGTTGATTCAGTTCTTTGGTTGTGTCTTGTTATTTTTCTGTGTTATTTCCACGCCTGTTCGAAGTGTATCGGTGCCTTTTTTTTGGCAGCCATGCATGTAGAAAGGCCCCCTTCCATATGGTCGCCACATGGACACTGATTGAAACAGTAGAGCCTGGTGACCGTGAACAATATCGAAGGTCCCCCCTCCCTTCCATATAGCCGCTCTCTATTTTAAAACCTTCCTTTTTTCTCACACCCTCTTACGACAGTGCCAAATGACTATAGAATTAATTAATCTACTCTCCTCCTCCCCAAGTTGGCAGATGTTTGTTATTAATAATTTTTTATTCTCCTTGTGTGCCCGGTGCAAGAGAGGCGCGCGCGGGAGGAGGAAAACTGATGGAAAAGTGTATTTTTAAACACTCCTCGGTGTGCGGGTAATAACCATTTTATGAACGGCGCACGTGTTTTCATCTTTCCACTTTTGGACTGTTTGAATATTTATTTCTTTAAAATCATTCTTTTTTTTCGTGTGTGTGTGTGTGAGAGAGAGGGTGAACCGAGTTGAAGATGGTTTAGGGATTGGAAAAAAAGACGGGGTAACATTTGTTACCCCGTCTTTTGGTAGGGAAGGTGTTAAGGTAGCGCCATGTTGCCACTTTGTCGCGCGTCACCGACGTCGTGTTGGACACGGCGGGTAAGCAGCGAGAGGATCGCAGGGGGAGAAAAAAATGACTGCCGTGCTAGAAAAAAAATGTTCCGAGATGTCAATCTTTATTGAGTCTGGTGGGCCCTTGTATATACAGGTTATCCTAGGGAGAGGCGGATGGAGGGAAACGATTGGGGCTATTGTTCAAACGGGGCCGTTTAAGTAGGTAAATCTTTCGACCAAGGTGCGATCCGTTTCACGGGAAAGGTGCAATCCTCGTCGTCGTGGAAAACTTCGAGGAAGTTGGCACAACGTAGGACCTACGCGCTCGCGCGCGACAAAGTCCAAGACACCAGTCAGCCGGGGAAAAGTTGTTTTTTGACGTCAAAATCCGCTGGCTACTGAAAAAACTCTTAGCGAACCTGTGACGTTGATGGTTCGGGTAAAAGAAATTAGTCAACTTGCGGGAATCTTTTGGTGAATCTCTTGTGCGAATCGCTGAACCCATTTTTCGAAAAAAATTAGAAAAGGAAATTTATCAAGTAATTAGTAATCAGATTCCAAAGATCATTTATGAGAGTAATCATGGAGTAATCACTCGTGTGTATTGTAATCGTATAGTAATTTTTTAATTAACTATTTTGTATAAATATGGTTTAGTAATATAATGAATATAGTTGAGATAATTAATCAGTAATTAATAAGTTATTCTTGAATGACGCGGCCACTTTGTAGCACAATAGTAATTGATAATAAGACTGTAGTTTAATTTAATACTATTTAGTTATCTTCCAATAATTCGAACGTACTGTATCCTGTATCTACTTTCAAATCAAACTACAAGGGGGAGGGAAAAAGTAACCGTTACCGTACTCATTTGCCAGGCCGTTTTCACGAGGGCAATGGCCATTATATTTACCGACGAGTAAATAAGCGAGCCCCGAGATTTCGCTTCGGAAGGGAGACTCCCTTTTCTTTGATATTTTCGAGAAAACCCGAGGATTTTGGCTTGTTTGCTTCGATATCAAGTTTCCCTCAACTTTTCGTATACAGTCCCAATACGCTCAGCTATTGGCATGTCCATGTCTCTCTCTCTCTCTCTCTCTCTCTCTGGGTAAATAATTCCCACCCTGATTTTTACCCTCTCTTTTGCTTGTCCACCCCTTTTCTCTCTGTTTTCACCCTCTCTTTTATTTATCATTCCATCTCTTCCTCCCTCCGTGATACTCTGATTCATCAAGTAAATAGATCGCGTACATGTTACACAGCAGGGGAATCTTGAGATTCTCGTGATTTCCTCTAGAGAATCCTCGCAGAGGGTGCGTCGTTAAATACCCGTTGAAAAGCGTCGCTCTATTTTTGCCCGATTTTACGAGATCGTAGCACTTGGTTTTGGCGATTTTACGCACGCCACACGCGCAATGGGTTTTCGCTAAAAGGCAGAGAACGTTATTGCGGTGCTTTTGAAGTACCCTGGAATTTTGCGATTTTATGCTGCTCTCCCTTTTTCTTACGGAACGCCACACGTTTCAGGTTCTCAGTAAAAAAAAATGGAAATTCAGCGTAACATTTCCAAAGACCAGTTGGATTACACTAATGATAAAATTACTCACAGAATAATTGAGATATTTATCTGTATGCAGGGAATGCGCGTATAGTGAAGCGGCCGCCATCTTGACGGTCTGGCAATCAGCCAGCCGTATTCTGTACGCGCAATGGGGATAGTTCCGTGTCATTTTATGCTGAAATCAACCTGGAAAGGCTGCGTTTTTTCCCCGTTTAGCTACAAGTCTGTGATATTAGAATGAAGTTGAATAACAATTCTCTGTGAGAGTCAGTTCTCCGGTTGTACAGAAAGCCATGGAGTCTTACGGAGAGTCACGTGACGTGACGTCATGATGCGCATAAGCCCTTTATGGTGTATAGATGTGTCAAAACGAACACATTTTTGTTCTGGTTTGAAGTGACGAGTTTGCGGGTTTTTGCGAAATGGTATTTTTTTATTTTTAGCCGGAGTTTTTCATTGCTTTTAATGGGGGGTTGGTTTGTGAAGACAGCCGGTTTGTGACATGAGCACTTCCTTTTGCTCTTGTCATTAAAACAAGCGAACCCCTCTGCGGAGAAAGAGAGAGAGAGAGAGAGAAGAGAATCGGAAGCTGCTTCCCGAAAATCGGCGAGGGGTTAATTTTAAACTCAAACTTGCAGCGCGCGCGCCCTTCACCGGCCCTCGAGAGAAACAAAATGGCCGCTATAAACACCCAAAGACGTTTTTCTTCTCCCTCTTCTCTCCTTTTTTCTCGCCCCGGTTTGAATGGCCCCTGCTTTCAAAAGCCAAATGCGTATCCTACAGTCCGGAATCTGCGCAATTGAACGCCATCTTGGATATTAACTATGCCCGTATCTGCAGTTTGATAGAATTCAGTAATGTGGTTTAGGATCGGGAGGTATATAGGAGTGGGTACAAGATAGAGTGCAATAAAAGAGGGTTGCTCGTACACTTTCCAAGGTATAACATCCCAAAAAATACCGGTCGTAGAGCTGGTAGTACTTAAATCACCCTGAAAGTTTCATTATGATCGGTTCATTAGTTTAGCCAAAAGAAAATCCTAAAAGTTTACCATAACTGTCCGCCATTTTTTACTCTAGAGTATACTGTCTTGCTGTTTGCCCAGAGGGCATATCTTGAAATTGACTTAATCTAAACAGGAATAGTTTGATATGCAACTGAATTAAATTGAACGATCTAGAAAGAAGTTTGAATCAGCATTTTACTGATCCATTATCATGGCTGTGAAGATAGATTGATGTCCTTGCCAAATTCGAGTTAATGACTCAACGGTCGCAGCATTGCCCCCCCCCCTCTTTAACGAGAAAGGATAAGTCAATATATTTGAATAGCCGGATGCAGCTGTTGCGATGAATAACATCGCAAAGATGGCGGCGCTTCTTGTCGGTTAAGGGAAAGGTTGGAGGGGGTGGATGAGTAGAGGGAGAAGATGAACCATGGGGGTTAACTCGGGGCTGTGCAAGCGGGGTGGATGCATTTAGCCAAATGACGCTGTGTTTTCGATCGACACTTCCACATCCGGACTTGCTTTAGCCATTATTGTTTCATCAAAGAAAAGCCATTTCAAGCGTAAACCGTTAAAGATCCTGATTCAGGATCCTTTTCATCTTCAGCATTACACATGTCCCTCGTACATGATAACTTAACTGTGACTCGTAATCGTTGCTTGCGTAATGCTAATAAGGCCAATATCCGGCCTATTAGCATCTTACCTTGAAAGGATCCTGTTTCAGGAACGTTGTAATTTTCAGCATAAAATAATGCTCCTCGTACTTGATAACTTAAATGGTGACTAACAAGCGCTGCTTACGTAATGCTCATAAACCCAACATCCGGCATATTAGCATCTGATTTACAACGACATCGCCTTGATAAATCCTGTTTCAGGATCCTCAGCTGAAACGTCACTTTGAGCAGCAAAACCTGATTTAGATTTCGTTCCGAATCTATACCAAGTCACGTGACTTGGTCAATACAAGTGACAGTGAAAACTCGTATGAAGAAATCGGTGGTGAAATCAGCTGGGGAGGGATTTCGGGTGGGCAGGGTGGGTGCGAGTCAAGCAAAATGGCGGCTAATTTCTTGGGGCCTAAGACAAGCACGTTCATCGAATTTCACACTCGCTCGTAATTCCCTGTGAAGGAAATCGAGAGAGAGAAAAAAATCTCATATGGGGATACATCCGGTCTTTGTCACCCAAATGCACAAACCTTCCAATCGTAATAGTAAATATACAAATTAATAATTCAGTGCGGATAAATAATAGCTGAATGTGTAAGAATTTGTTCACATCACCGTTTTACTTACAATCTAGTATTGTTTCAGTTAAACTTTGACCTTTGTTGACCTGTGTTGACCTTAGTTGACCTCTGTTGACTCACCCGGTCTTGTCTAATCTCGCCCCGGTTAGTGCCCTGTCTTACTGCCTTAAGGATTGTTCATCCGATTTTAGCGGTTGCTTGTTGACCTTATCGGAATGATGTCAGTTGACCTCGTCGTTTCCAGATCATTCGTGTACATAAGGCTTAATGTACTAATCTATCTGTTTGTCTATCGATTTCTCAATCTACCGATCTATCCATCTATCTATCCATCTAATGTACCAATCTGCGTGCCTATACATTAGTTTGGTGTTCTGAGGCCGGTTGGGATTTGACAATGTGCCATCGGGAGATTGTCGATGGCTTTTTAACACGCGTTGGGTCAGCTTAAGAGGAAACGATCCCGTGAAGAAGAGGAGAAACAAGTTTTTATCTGAAATATACGGATGAGCAAGGGAGGAGAATGTCAGGAATTTATCCCCGTTGTGATTGTTCGGGAAGTCAATATGGGAAAGTCGCGATGGATTTTCGATATCGAGATGGGGACGACATCGGACATCGATAAAACGCTCAACACGGTACGATCTCAGCGACAACATCAATGGGGGGTATATGGCCCTAATTGGGCTGTTACATCATAAATTCTTGCCCCGGGTTTTTGTCTCCTTTCTCAAGGCAATCGCAACTGACCATCTATTGCCATAGCCCCATAGGGAGGCTCGGAAAATGCCGAGAAAAGGTCCATGTGAATTATGGCCAGGCCACGTAAACTGAGAAATTCGCGATGACTTTCTTCCGTTACGCGACAATCTGGAACAACTCGAGTTTCTCGTACAAACACCGGGGGATTCTTAAATTCGAGAATCACGATTCCTTAAACCAACCAAACGACTTGAAGATCCTCATATTAACACGGGGGGATTCTTAACTTTGAGATCCATGGATGATTCCCCGTTGAAATCTAATGACGCAGGATTCTCATGTAAACACGGATGGATCCTTAAATTCGAGAATCACGATTCCTTGTTTGAACAAACGACTTGGAGATCCTCATATTAACACGGAGGGATTCTTAACTTTGAGATCCATTACGATTCCCCATTGAAATCTAATGACGCAGGATTCTCACGTAAAACACGGAGGGATTCTTAAATTCGAGAATCACGATTCCTCAAACCAACCAAACGAAGCAAGATTCTCATAATTACACAAAGGAATTCATACATTCGAGATTCATGATTCCCCATTCAAATCAAATGACGCAGGATTCTTAAAGATGACCAGTGAATCTATATAAAGATGATCCACATATACGTGAGTCATTTAACTTTTCATTCATTCAATCCAAAGTCCTCCCGAGTCTTTCAAGTTGGGTTAATTTTAATGAATCCC